>JADNRY010000650.1:0-32860 GCA_015501585.1 Rhodocollybia butyracea
AGGAGACAAGCAGAACTCCATGTAGCAGGGGTCCACCACCGTGACATCCGACCTCTAAATATCGTCATCGACAAAGAAAGCAATGTAAAGTACATTGGTTTCGATAAAGCACGGTTGTAGAAGGAGCGGAAACATGAGCAGAAGAGGGTGTTGAGGCTTATGAGAGGGAAATCAGTGGACTATGGTCGGACGTCTATGAGGAGCGGGAGGTCGTGTGGGGACTGTACCGATGGGAGTTGCATGTAGCGCCAGAGTTCATGTCAATCATGAAGAATGGACAATAGATCCTGTTGCTCGCTGTTGCTTACTATTGCTTTGTATGACCATCCGATAATTGGTATTATAACCTCATGGACATTGTATCATCGTGTTTGATTAGTTGATTAGGCCTAGTATATGTAGGGTATGAGAAGATAGGGCACTTCTCTAGCCCACCGCTTCCATTGGTCTCCGAATTCATTGGACATGATGGCATCTTCCAAGCGAGCCCTTGGGAAACTGGAATAGCCTGTAGTAGAAGTGGTGGAAGATATTTCAGTATTTCAGTGTTTCAGTAGGCATAGGAGCGCGCTAGCAAGATTGGAAGGAACATGTATAAGATTAGAAGAACATACTGACAAAGTGTAAGTGACCACAATGTAAATGCGATGACTAGAAACCGCACGCCGACGTTCTCCAACATCTCACTTTGCCGTATACAGGAGGATGGTGCAATTTGCCAGATGAATATCCCAGCGGACATCATCATCATTCCAGCGTACGATGGATGCCTGCGTGGGTTTTACCTGAGTATGCGAAGCAGGCCTACAATATCCAACTTGAACACACACACCTCACGATTCGATAAGGACCATTTGTAATGAGCTTGTGTTTTTTTTGCACCGAAACCTCGAATGTGAAGAGCCTTCCGAGAACACGGTAACAGAACAAGCGCAGTACACCTCCGGCGATTATTAGAGTTGTGCCTGTTAGGAAGCATGGATTCAGGATTGGGTGTGAGATATGTGAGTGCTGCGATGGGAGGAGAGCGAGGATTTGTTGAGAGTATTCCGAGGATGGTTTGATGTCCCGGAATAAAATGATAGTGATCTCTACGAGACCAAGTAGCCAAACAACCACCTGTGAGATCAGCGTCAACATTAATGAGGGTGGACAGACGCATGAACAACTGCAATTACCTTCTGAAGAGTAAACGGAAACCCATATTTGTGCAAACACGATCCTCTCTAACGTGCCGTAGTATTGGCGTGGTGTGGCTGTAGGTGGTGTCGGTGATGTTAAAGCTTTGTGGTGGATAAACAAGGTGGAGGCGACTAGGGATGTCGCTATGAGCCCAGAATAAGACATATTCGTTTGGGTTACAGTAGTGGAGAGAAAAAGAACGGTCGTGGCAGTTTTCCGTTATCTATGGGGAGAAACTTTAAAAGCTTGAAGTTTAAATACTGAATATGGAATGCTAAACCACTCGAGGCATCGGCGCATGGGGGGGTTGGTCCGAAAATCATATAGGCGCATGCGGTAGCTTCTTGGTGTCTTAATCTATATCTATATCAGCTTCCAAACCAGCAATATTCAGAATCAATGGTAATAGCTAACTAAGCCGGAGTCGAGTATTGCCTAGGGGAGACAAATAGCTAACCCCGGGCCTTGTGAGCCTTGTGAGCCTTGTGAGGCTGTGAAACCGACTAATGAAAGTTATATGTCAGAAACCTAGCGAGCAAAGCCTAAGCGAGATATGATCCAAGAAGACGTAGGAGCTGTCCACCAACTCTACTGCCATTAGAGCCCGAAGACCTGGTTGTTTTAATTGCCAAGTATGGAGATATAAGACGTTGACGCGTGAACCTTTGAAGCTTTTGTCACTGTCTGCCGATTTAGAACGAGCGCTCAATTTTGAGTCAATTCACATTGAGCGTTCCTTGTTGATTCGTTGCCTACAATGACTATGATTACGCTAACAGCAGTGATCTCGAACGGAATGCAAGAGACGTAGCACGAAATACTCCCGGTGACAAAGATGTTGAAAATGTCCGGCACCTACTCAGAACTTTACTGCACTGCATGCAAATCACCATAAATTTTGGTGCAAATAGTAAAATTATGTTAAAATTGTATGAAACCTCATACAATTTTAACATAATCTTACTACCTTCACACAGGTTCAACATAATTTTACTACTTCCACCAAAATTTATGTTGATTTGCAGGCAGTGCTGCCATTAGAGCTCACAGATCTCGTCATTGAAACAGCCGCGTAAGTAGCATTCCGAAAGTCCGTTCAAAATAAGGTTAGAAGAAGCAAAAACAGCTCCTGGCCTGAAAGCCACTGCGTGTTATCTCCTTTCCCTTCCTGTACCAGATGTACCAGCCCGGAAAGGACTGCAAATTCTCCAAGTCAGACGAATCGAGATAAATCTGCGGAGCCATGATCAAGGCTGGGGTGAGTAGCAACTTAATTAATGTTTCAGCTTTCTGAGGATCTGGACCAGCGACTCATCCTGGTTCATGGTCGTGGTTCGAAGCAACCATAGTTCAGGACACCAGCGAATCTAGACCAAAGTGGCTCAACTCAGCATTGAATTGCCCTGTTGATTTATGGCTCGAGAACGGCCAAGGTTTCCACTATCTTTTTCGCAGCTGAGAACTTACGCTGGCATATCGCTAGCAAAGAGACTGCTAATAAAGCGACTCAAAACCATTCAGTTATTTGGACTGAGCAGGAGAATGATGGTCCGAAAGATGCAAAGTCTTTGAGGGGCTTGGGCATGAGTTGGTGAGAATCTTGAAACTGGGTGACAGAATTGCTGCCATAGCTCTAGCTGAGGTGAGGTTTTTTTCTATCTATTTGGTTCTCAGTGACTTCCCATTTGATAGCAATGGGGCTGGGAGAACCATGTTGAAAGTGGTTCGATAGACATCTACTACTCTGTATAACAGTACCGCCTATTGCTTCTATTGCTTCTATATTTCTGTCGTTCCATGAGCCTACATGATCACCCACCGTCATCTATCGCGTGCTTGAATTTTCTCTCCGAGTTCATTCAATGGCTCCGAGTCAGTACGCTGAAAGTGTACCGTGATCCACCGCCTTGCCAAACATCGGGTAGGTTTAACGTTGGAATTCAATGTTTAACGTCCCAGCTAAGTTCCGTCCTTTTTTCTGCCCGCGCTTTCTTTCCATGGACTGCGCCGGAACAGCTGCGACGTAATACTACCCTCTGATGTTGTTTGCCCTTGTTCGCTGTGGTACACATTCACTACGACTTTGCCTCCTCCGAGATGCATACAGTTGGTCTGTGGCAGGGCTGTATAAACCGATCTCGCCTGCAGCATACACTAGGAAGGCAGTAGCGAGAAAAACAAGATGTCTTATATATCCATAGCGAAAACCGTAAATGTTGGCGTATCCGTTTGGGCTACATGCAGCGGAGAGAAAAAGGGAGCTACGGTTGGGGCAATTTTCTGAATATTTGAATGCTAACCCGTTCGCGTGCATGTCGTCCGTCCAGAGTTGGTCGTGAAGGGCCCGAGATTTACAACAAGCGCTCACTTGTGCTCATGATTATATCGTTCAACAAGAGTGAATCCGAACGAAAAACCCGAAAGTCGGTTCAGGATAGAACTCGAAGCAAAAAAGCTCCTGGCCTGAAAGCCACTGGGTGTTATCTGCTTTCCCTTCCTATTCCAAATAGACCAACCCGAGAGGAGACAAGACCAGTATTTCTTCACAGTCCAGCAGAACTGCACGCAGCAGGGGTACACCACCGAGACATCCGGCCTCTAAATATCGTCATCGACAAAGAAAGCAATGTAAAGCTCATTGATTTCGATAAAGCATGGTTGTACGCGATGGGGAAGGAGCGGAAACATGAGCGGAAGAGGCTATTGAGGCTTATGAGAGGAAAATCAGTGGACTATGATCGGACGTCTATGAGGAGCGGGAGGTCGTGTGAGGACTGTACCGATGGGAGTTGCATGTAGCGCCAGAGTTCATGTCAATCATGAAGAAAGGACGATAGATCCTGTTGCTCGCTGTTGCTTACTATTGCTTTGTATGACCATCCGATAATTGGTATTATAGCCTCATGGACATTGTATCATTGTGTTTGATTAGTTGATTAGGCCTAGTATATGTAGGGTATGAGAAGATAGGGCACTTCTCTAGCCCACCGCTTCCATTGGTCTCCGAATTCATTGGACATGATGGCATCTTCCAAGCGAGCCCTTTGGAAACAGGAATAGCCTGTAAAAATCGCCGAAGATATTTCAGTATTTCAGTATTTCAGTAAGAATAGAAGCGCAGCACAATTGGACTGAACGCGCTAGGAAGATTGGAAGGAACACGTGTGAGATTAGAAGAACATACTGACAAAGTGCGAGTGTCCATAATGTAAATGCGATTACTAGAAGTCGCCCGCCGAGGTTCTCCAACATCCCACTTTGTCGTATCCAGGAGGCTGGTGCGATTTGCCAGATGAATATCCCAGCGGATATGATCATCAGTCCAGTGTAAGATGGATGCCTGTGTAGTTTTCCCTGAGTATGCGAAGCAGGCCTACGCTTGAACACACGTACCTCACGATTCGATAAGGACCATTTGTAATCAGCTTGTGTTGTTTTTGCACCGAAACCTCGAACGTGAAGAGCCTTCCGAGAACGCGATAACAGAACAGGCGCAGTACGCCTCCGGAGATTATTAGAGTTGTGCCTGTTAGGAAGCACGGATTCAGGAGCGCGTGCGAGATGTGTGGGTGCTGCGCATGCGCATGCGACGGGAGGAGGAGAGCGATGATTTGTTGAGAGTATTCCGAGGATGGTATTATGTCCCGGAATAAAATGATAGTGGCCTCTGCGAGACCAAGTGGCCAAATAACCAGCTGAGATCAACATTAGTGAGTGTTGAACAGACGCATAGACAATTGCAAGTACCTTCTGAAGAGTAAACGGAACCCACATTCGAACAAATACAATCCTCTCTAACGTGCCGTAGTATTGACGTGGCGTGGCTGTAGGTGGTGTCGGCGATGTTATAGCTTTGTGGTGGATAAACAACGTGGAGGTGACTAGGGATATCGCTATGAGCGCAGAATAAGGCATGTCCATTTGGGTTATAGTAGTGGAGAGAACAAGAGTCGTGGCAATTTTCTGTTATCCATGGGGAGAGCTTTATATAAATAAATGTTGAATGCTAAACCGTGCGAGGCATTAGTGCATTAGTGTCCGAACCGTGCGCGTAGGGAGTTGGTCTGAAGCGATATAGGCATATGCAGTTTCTTGTTATCTAAGTTCAGGTCTCAAGTCAGTAATGGTAATGAAGTTAACCGTTGTGAGGCCGTGAACTAAACGAGTATTCTCTTCGCAAAAGACTAGCTAGCTAGGCTAGCCGTGAACCGACTAGAGGTGAGTGTTCCTCGCAATCACTACAATTTGTAGTACAATTATATGCCAGAAAAACCTAGCGAGCAAGCCTCAGCGAGATATGATCCAGGAAGACGTAAGAGATGTCCACCAGCTCTTCTGTCACCAGAGCTCGAAGACCTTGTCGTTGAAATGCTGAGATACCATGTCTCCCAAAGGTAAATTCTAACAGCTCTTGATACTTTGAGTCGAGGTATGGTTAGACGGGATACCAGATACTATATTGGTTTTGATAAAGCACGGTTGTACGTGAGAGGAAAGTATGAGCGGAAGAGGTTGTTGAAACTTATGAGAGGGAAAGCGGTGGACTATGATCGGACGTCTATCAGGAGCGAGAGGTCATGTGGGGATTGCACCGATGGGAGTTGCAGTGATATGATAGAGGGAGGTGAGGATGAAGAGGATGAGTTCCGAGCGCAATCGGAGCCGCCGCTGCGAAGTAGAATGTAGCACCAGAGTTCACACATGAAGAACGGACAATGGATTCTGTGTGCTCACTGTGCTGCTTACTATTGCTTTGTACGACCATCCGATAATTGGTATTATAATTTCATGGATATTGTATTATCGTGTTTGAACAGGCCTAGTATACATAGGGTATGAGAAGATAAGGCACTTGTCTAGCCCACCGCTTCCATTGGTCTCCGAATTCATGGAACATGATGGTATCTTCAAAGCGAGCCCTTGGGAAACTGGAATAGCCTATTAAAGTTGATATTTCAGTATTTCAGTATTTCAGTGAGTATTGGAGCGTAGCACGATTGGAAGGAACATTAAGATTAGAAGAACACACTGACAAAGTGTGAGCAACCACAATGTAAATGCGATGACTAGAAACCGCGCGCCGACGTTCTCCAACATCCCACTTTGTCGTATCCAGGAGGATGGTGCGATTTGCCAGATGAATATCCCCGCGGATACCATCATCGCTCCGGTGTAAGATGGATGCCTGGGTTTTTCCTAAGTATGCAAAGCAGGCCAACGATATTCAACTTGAACACACATACCTCACGATTCGATAAGGACCATTTGTGATCAGCTCGTGGTTTTTTTGCACCGAAACCTCGAACGTGAAGAGCCTTCCAAGAGCGCGGTAACAGAACAAGCGTAGTACGCCTCCGGCGATTATTAGAGTTGTGCCTATTAAGAAGCATGGATTCAGGATTGCGTGTGTGGTGTGTGGGTGCTGGGTATGTGATGGGAGGAGGAGAGCGAGGATTTGTTGAGAGTATTCCGAGGATGGTATTATGTCCCGGAATAAACCGATAGTGATTTCTGCGAGACCAAGTAGCCAAATGACCAACTGTAAGATCGATATTAATGAGGGTAGACAGACACATGGACAATTGCAAGTACCTTCTGAAGAGTAAACGGAACCCATATTTGTGGAAACACGATCCTCTCTAACGTGCTATAGTATTGGCGTGGTGTGGCCGTAGGTGGTGTCGGCGATGTTATAGCTTTGTGGTGGATAAACAACGTGGAGGCGACTAGGGATATCGCTATGAGCGCAGAATAAGGCATATCCGTTTGGGTTACAGTAGTGGAGAGAAAAAGACGGTCGTGGCAATTTTCTGTTATCCACAGGGAAATTTGAAAATAAACGTTGAACGTTGAATTCTAAACGGTTCGGTGTCCAAACCGTACGAGTTGGTGCGAGGCGAAATAGGCACATGTGACTCTGAGGCCGTGAATCGACTAGAGTGTTTTCGCACAGTGTTCTTCGCAGGCTATATATGCCAGAAGCCTAGCGAGAGAGCTTCAGTGAGATACGATCCAAGAAGAGGTGCGCGTGAGTGCTGTCTACAAGCTCTATCTAGTCAGAGCTCGTAGACCTTGTCGTTGAAAATGCCGAGGAGAAGAAACTTGTGCAGTCTTGTACATGTGGCGCCTGCTCATTTCATCACGTGGCGTCGATTCAGAACGAGCGCTCATGAACGCTGCAGCGCGCTCGTTGCCTACAATGATTACACTGGTCAACGGCAGTGATCTCGAACGGAATGCTAGAGACGTAGCACGAAATACTCCCAGCGACAAAGACGTTGAAAATGTCCGGCACCTACTCAGAACTCTACTACCATTAGAGCTCGCAGACCTCGTCATTGAAAACGCTGAGTATTGGCCGTGCTTGCATTCCGAGAGTCCATTCAAAATAAGGCTGGATGCAAAGACAGCTCCTGGCCTGAAAGCTGCTGCATGTTATCTTCTTTCTCTTCCTGTACCAGACATACCAACCCGCAAAGGACTGGAGATTCCCCAAGTCAAACGAATCGAGATTAATCTGCGGAGCCATGATCAAGGCTGGGGTGAGTAACAACTTCATCGATGTTTCAGTTTGCTGAGGATCCGGACCAGCGACTCATCCTGGCCCATGGTCGTGGTTCGAAGCAACCATAGTCCAGGACACAGGCGAATCCAGACCAAAGTGGTTCAATTCAGCGTTGAATTGTCCTGTTAATCTTGAGAACGGCGAAGGTTTCCAGCAGCTTTTCGCAGCCGATAACCTACGCTGGCATATCGCTAGTAATGAGATTGCTAGCAAGACGATTCAACACCATTCGGTTGTTTGGACTAAGCAGGAGGCTGATGGTCCGAAAGATGCAAAGTCTTTGAAGGGCCGTGAGGGGTTTGGGCATGAGCTGGTGAGGGCCTTGAAACCGGGTGATAGAGTTGCTATCATAGCTCTCGCCGAGGTGAGCAGTCTTATCTATCATTTTGGTTTGCACTGATCTATCTTTTGATAGCAAATTGGCTGGGAGAACCATGTCCAGAATGGTTCGATAGATATTTACTACTCTGTATAACCTATTCCTTCTCAAATCCTTCGGTCTTTTTGTCGTTCCACGTGCAAGCCTACATCTACCATCGCATGTATCATCTATCGCGCGCTTGAATTTTCTCTCCGAGTTTGACGCTGGAATACGTCAAAAGTTACGGACTGTGCGAATCTCTTCAAGACAGATTGACTCCCGCAGTGAGCGGTTCCGGCTAGCAACTGCCTCTTGACTGCCTTGACCGCTGCGTTAAAGGCAGTCAGAAGATAACTGCCACGGTTCTTGCCCCAGTGTCTTCCCACAATGGATACACTGGTCAACGACAGTGATTCCGACAGTAATTCCGATGAACGAAGTGCTAAGGGCCTAGCGCGAAACACGCCCAGCGACAAAGATGTTGAAAATGTCCGGTACCTACTCAGAACTCTACTACCACTAGAGCTCGTAGACCTCGTCATTGAATACGCCAAATACTGGCCATGCTTGCATTCCGAAAGTCCGTTCAAAGTAAGGCTAGAAGCAAAAACAGCTCCTGGCCTGAAAATCGCCTACTGTTATCTTCTTTCCCCTCCTGTACCAAACGTGTCGGCCCACAAAGGGCTGCAGATTCCCCAAGTCAAACGAATCGAGATAAATCTGCAGAGTCATGATCAAGGCTGGGGTGAGTAGTAATTTCATTAATGTTTCAGCTTGCTGAGGATCCGAATCAGCGACTCATCCTGGCCCATGGTCGTGGTTCGAAGCGACCATAGTCCAG
This sequence comes from Rhodocollybia butyracea, assembly GCA_015501585.1. NCBI lineage: Eukaryota > Fungi > Basidiomycota > Agaricomycetes > Agaricales > Omphalotaceae > Rhodocollybia > Rhodocollybia butyracea. The sequence goes on from JADNRY010000650.1 coordinate 8,950, forward strand.
GACGCCGGCGAATCCAGACCAAAGTGGCTTAACGCAGCGTTGAATTACCCTCTTGATCTATCGCTCGCGAGAGCCGATTTCCAACAGGTTTTCGCAGCCGACAACCTACGCTGGCATATCGCGAGTAATCAGGTTGCTAACCGCGCGACTCAACACCATTCGGTTGTTTGGACTAAGCAGGAGGCTGATGGTCCGAAGGACGCAAAGTCTTCCAAGGGCCGTGAGGGGCTTGGGCATGAGCTGGTGAGAGCTTTGAAACCGGGCGATAGAGTTGCTATCCTAGCTTTAGCTGAGGTGAGGGTTTTTTTCTATCTATTTGGTTCTCAGTGACCTACCATTCTATAGCAATGGGGCTGGGAGAACCATGTTGAAAGTGGTTCGATAGATATTTACTACTCTGTATAACAGTACCGCCTATTCCTTCTCAAATTCTTCGGTCTTATTGTCGTTCCACCCGCAAGCTTACATCCGCCATCATCTATCGCGCACTTGAATTTTCTCGCCGAGCTCGTTAACATTGCCCAACGACTCTCTGAGTCCCTCAGGCCCCTACCCTGCGATTGATCGCCCTCTCAAACATCGGCAGTTGGAATCCTATCGCCGTCGTTTTCTGCGCTCGCTACTCCTCGGGTTGGAAGGACTATGCTGGAACCGCTGCGATCCACAACGAGCCTACTGCCCTCCGATCCTGTTATGAAAATCTGTGATACACGTTCACCACGACTTTGCCCCCTCCGGGATGTATACAGTTGGTCAGTGAAAGCCGCTGCGTGTTATCTTCTTTCCCTTCCTGTACCAAAGGTACTGCGCTGCAAAAGACTGCAGATTCCCCACGTCAAACGGATAGATATTAAGCGTAGTAGCGATCAAGGCTGGGGTGAGTAGTTTTAATGTTTCAGCTTGCCGAGGATCTGAACCAACGCCAGATCATGGACGTCCTGGACCATGCTCGCGGTTCGAAGCAACCGTAGCCCGGGATATCAGCGAACCTAGAACAAGTGGCTTGACAATGCGTTGAATTTCGGGTCGGCTGAAGTATTGTTGCAGACCGGCGGAGGCTAGCTATCGCAGAGGATTACCAGCAGCTTTTCGCAGCCGATAACTTACGTTGGCATATCGCGAGGAACGACAGCCCACGAGCGACTTAACACCACTCGGTCGCTTGGACTGGGCAGGAGGCTGTGAGGGGCTTGGGCATGAGCTCGCGAGGGCATTGAAACCGGGTGATAGTGTTGTTATACTAGCTCGAGTCGAAGTGAGTCTTTTCTATCGCTTTGGTTTGCATTGACCTATCTTTTGATAGCATGAGGCGGGGAGAATCATGTACAGAGGGGTTCGATAGACATTTACTATTCCGTATCACAGCCTTTTCCTTCATTCTTATACTCGCTCGACGTCGACCGACGCTCGCTATCCGAGCATCTCGGTATTTTAAGGTATGATTCGGTCCGCAGTGCCGCGCAATACAAAATTTTCCAGCGGACAACCAGGTGTGAACGCTGGAGCTTGTACCACTTTTGCTTGAACTTGAACTTGACCAGCAGCTTCATCTAGCACATATAGCTCACCGAAAAATCGTTCATGCCGATCGTTGAACCAATTAGAAAATAAACTTTTCTTTCAACCCATCGGATTTTTCGGACTCGGCTTCACCGGCACACTTTTTTTTTTTTTTTTACGATGAAAATAGAAACAGCGTGCGGCGTGGCCCGTGGGGTGGGGTTACAAAAAAGCGGTATAAATATCCACTACTTAGTAACTGGAATGTATTTTGATACCCCCGCTAGATCGCACTAATGGCTAGCACGCCCCCTCGCGAAGTCTCCATCAGCGAGTCCTCCCCAGATGCTGAACTTATGCTCGAATCAGAGACAGCAACGAAGAACGAACATGCATATGAAACCGAATCGAAGACACCTTCGCCTCCGAGTGGGGTGCAGCTGACGGATCAGACTAATCTGTTGCCTTTCAAACAAGTGGTTACGGTGTTTATGGCGCTTTCGCTTTGTGTTGTTGTTTCTGCTTTGGATTCCGGTGCGTATATATATTATCGGAGGCGTCATAGATGACTCTATTGATGGCAAATCTATATGTTTACAGTTATCGTTGCGACGGCATTGTCGACTGTAGCTAGTGCTTTCCATGCGGGGTCTATTATCTCTTGGGTTCCTTCAGCGGTACGAATACATCCTCCGCTTTCAAATTAGCTGATCGACTCAACTAGCTACTTCCCCACTTCCCCAGTACCTGATGACCAGCACTGCTTTCCAACCCCTCTACGGACGCTTCAGCGATATCTTCGGCCGAAAAAGCGCCATGTGCATTGCGATGTCTCTGTACATGGCGGGGAACCTCATCGCGGGGTTCTCCAAGAGTATTATCCAGATCATCGTGTTTAGGGGCGTGGCTGGAGCCGGAGGAGGGGGAATCATTGGCATGATGCAGATTATCATTTCGGATATTATTACGTTGAGGGAGAGGTGTGTGTTTTTCTTATGTGAGTACATGTATACTCACTTCTTACTTTTTTTTACGTGTAGGGGCAAGTACCAGGGTATCATTGGAGGGGTTGTTGCTATGGGGTATACAGTTGGACCGGTACGTGTACTTACTAATTTCTTTCTTCTGTTCTTTATCGTCTATCCGTTCGTTTCATTTATTGAGATTACTTCTTTCTTATATGGGTCATCGGAGGCGTTTTAGCTGAAAAAGTCGGCTGGAAGGTGGGTCGTATGGTTTATAGGATGTTATATGTTATCAACTGACGAACCTTCTTTCTTACTCTCAATTTCCTTACTCTACTTTTAGTGGTGTTTCTGGGTACGTAAAAATCATAAGCGATAGCCTGAGGACACCACGTTGACGCTTACTTACCCCCCTTTGCCCTCCTCGTACGTAGGTCACTCTGCCGGTGGCCCTCACCGCGACGGTGGTGGTGGTTCTGGTTTTACCTCTGAAACCTGTTCAGGGTGATATGCGCAAGTGAGGCGGTTTCAAGCCTTCGTTTTCCTAGTGAACTGATTTATATATATAGAAAATTGCTGGTCGTGGATTATCTTGGAGCTATTTTAACACTCGTGGCGTGTACGCTTATCATGCTTCCGCTTATCTGGGTGAGTGGTATCATGCCGTTTCGGCTACTGGACGTAACTGACGATTCTTCTCCCGTTGTTTTTTTTTTCACTTTCCTTTGAACAGGGTGGAATTACTTTCCCGTGAGACTTCATTTAATTCCAGGTAGAAGTAGCGTCCCTGACTCTCCGTCATTGTTATTATTACAAGGTGGGTTTCGGCTATAGTTCTTGCGCCTCTATGTTCTGGGTTCCTGGTCGTTTTGATTTTTTGTCTTTGGGAATGGAAGGGTGCGCGGTTGCCTATTGTGCCAAGTGAGTAACGTTTCGGGATTTGGTGGTCGTGTCGTGCTCCCGCCTATGCTCCTATGCCTCATAGTTGGCTAATATCTCGATTTCTTTTTTTCTTTGCAGTGTATATTTTCAAACACCAAACGGTCTCGGGGGTGTATATCTCCATGTTTGTCAAGTAAGTCACTCCAAGTTGGATGGTTTTATGTTTGTTTATTCGTTCAACTTGTCATTTTCTAACATTTTCGAACGGTAGCGGCTTTGTATTCTTTTCTTCCCTTTATTACATCCCGCAATTCTTCCAAGTGGCGCTGGGGTATTCGCCGATACATGCAGGTATGTTTGGAGGTGTGAGTTTCATGGTCTTGGATTTTTATTGATGAATTGTGGCCTGTTTTGTTGCTTTTTAAAAAAAATTAGGTCTATTCTTGATTCCACTTTTGATTGGACAGATGAGCTCCAGTTGGATCGCTGTAAGTTGGGCTGACTGGATTATTGCTGGTATCTTTGTTCATGGATCATTATTTTGCCATGTTTATAGGGAATGACTATAAGTCGGACTGGTCGTTACAGGGTGCGTTCAGTCGGAATTTCTCATCGATTGATATACTTACCCTACTTATATAAGGCTATCGTCTACTCTGGGTTCGGAGTACTTGCGATCGCCTGTGGATGCATATCGACGTTCAAGGAAACAACTGCAAAAGCTACAATGGTGGTACTCATGCTTCTCGCTGGAGTCGGAAGCGGTATGGTGAGTCATGGTTTTGGTCCTTGGATAGTTATCCTCGAGTTGAATTGACACCCCTTACTAACTATCTTGTGCTGCAGACAATGCAAACTACTACGGTTGCAGTACAAGCTGCTGTTGCGAGGAAGGATATGTCGGTTGTTACGGCATTCCGGAATGTATGTAAAAAGCTCTTCCTTTTCTTCATGGCCACTATATGGGTATTGACAAAAGAGCGTATTTAGTTTATCCGTATGCTTGGAGGAGCGTTTTCGCTATCCATCGCGTCTACTTTGGTGTAAGCTTCTTCGAGTTTTTCACAGTTTTCGATATGATTTCTAACAACATTGCCTATTCGGCTCTCTTCTACTGTTCCTATTTCCTGTTTCACCAGAAACAACGCCATGAAATCCACCATGCTATCCTTAGGCCTCTCATCCTCCGCAATCAACTCAATCGTCGACGACCCCACCATACTCGCCAGACCCGGCGCCCTCTCCCTCTCCTCAGAATCCGCTGCGCTGATTCTCACACAAGGCTATACCATAGGATTCCGGAATTTATTTTTCCTTGATGCCTCTCTTGCGGTATTGGCGACTGTGGTGAGCTTTACGATGATTAAGCATAAGGAGCTTTTGAGGGGGGATGAGGAGAAGCTCAAGCAGGAGGGGCTGGATGCGCTTAAGGCTAGGAAGGCGAAGCATGATTTGGAGAAGGGAGGGAAGAATTTTGGGAAGGATGTTGAGGGGCACCCGCAGAAATTGGTGGAGGGAGAGGCGAGGGAATAGAAATGACATGACCTAAAGGTAGTGTCGGATAACGATAGGACATACGTACGAGTTTCACTTGAGAATTCATGTCGAGTCATGAATCATGATACTATAGATGATAGATAGAGATTTTTTGTATGGGTATTATGAATTACTGTACTTGGGATAAATTGCGCTGTAATCTTCAAGTTCCAGTACGGTAGCTTCATAGCATTAACGCACTGCGGCGTACTGCAGCGCGTATATCACAGTCAATTGAAATTTGAGAACAGGTGAGAGTGACTGTCTGCGCTAGCCTGGCTAGTCTTCTTGTAGTTCACGAAGAAACTCGTTCGTGAATAAAGTCTGCGCTAGCCTAGCTACCTAGTCTTTTGCGAAGAGAACACTCGTTCGCATATAAAAGTCTGCGCAATGTCTATAGTATTACTACAATGCAAAGGTCCGTCGTTTCAATCCAACTACTAGCAGTATGTGAAGTGTTCTTGACTCTATACACAAGGTTGTGCATTCACGCTACTGTTCAGTTTAGTCCACGTTCATGTTTCAAGAGCGGCACTCCTCTCGAACCTAAGTACTATTACTTGTTCTTCATCATAAAACCTTCTTACCTTAGTGGTAGAGCGTTGCACTTGTTAACATGCATGCGTTGAGCTGCTTACAATGCAAATGCCAGTCGTTCAATCCGGCTAGGAGACATAGGGATAACAACTCAGAAGCTCTATCACTTTTTTTTTTGTCTTGGTTCAATCTTGGTTCTATCGGAACAGCAAGCCCAGTACTCCCCTTTTCTAAACCGTCCAGGTTTGTCAACGGCTGGGGTTAACAGTTCTCTCCCAGTATCATCACCCGTTTTGTTCTCAACTTCATAAAGCCTTCTTAGCTCAGTGGTAGAGCGTTGCCCTTGTATAACAAGCCTGCGTTGACCCGCATACAATGCAAAGGCCAGTCGTTCAATCCGTCTGGAAGGCATAAGGGCCTTAGCATGATTATGATTTATATTTTTCTGCCTTGATTCTTTCTATCGGAACAAGCTCTGTACATCCCCATTGCTCAACCGTCCGATTTTATCAAAGGTTGGGTTTTACTAATAGTCAGTACTGCCCTTAGTCCTTTGTATCCGAGTATCATCACCCGCTTTCTTCTTACATCGATAACGCCTTCTTAGCTCAGTGGTAGAGCGTTGCACTTGTATAGGATGTCAAAGAATACTTAGAATAACTAACCATCAGTTGTTTACAATGCAAAGGCCAGTCGTTCAATCCGACTAGAAGGCATGAAAACGCACCCGAGTCCTGATTTAATTTTTTGTTTCAGCGAGTGTATCGGTACGCATTCCTATTCTTAAAACGATCAGTTGGTCCACTGCTTTCAAGCCAGCAGTACCTCCCTCAGAACTTGTAAGTATCCGAGACTCTGAGTATCATATCTAACCTTTCTTCCCTAGTACTTGATATGAACGCCTCAGCTCAGTGGTAGAGCGTTGCGCATGGATACAGCTCAATTTGCATCCGTATTAATACAATGCAAAGGCAGTTGTTCATCCGACCAAGAGGCATGGTGATCAAGGATCAGTAGTTTTTTTTTTTTTTTTTTGGATGTATCGGTGCGCAATTGCAAGCTCTGTACATTCCTATTTCTAAACTGATCGCTTTGGTCCACATTCAATGAGTTTCTATACTCAAACCTTGGTATCTGAGCATCATCACCTCCTCTCCCCCCAACTTCATAAAGCTTTCTTAGCTCAGTGGCGGAGCGTTGCATTTGCGTAGCGGATTAACCATCTGGTGTTTACAATCATATGCAAACTAAGGGCAGTCGTTCAATCCGGCTCGGAGGCATATCCATTGAGTTCTCCTGTTTTTTTGGACTTGAAAATACTTATTTTTTCCTTTCACACCTATCGATATGAAGACCGGGATTTATATCATTCTTTCGGCTGCTCTTGCCTCAGATACTCGATTTCCGTGCAATGACCGCGCTCCTCATTATCTTCTTTCTACAATTTCACACTGTGCTCATTAGCAAAGTGAGAGAAAGTATTTGATATTATTTTTGTCCCGGTAGTGGTAGTAGTGGTAGTATCATACTAACACAACTCAATCTACCTACTTACCTACCCGGGGCCGAGTCTAGCATCTCCTGCCTGGTCTATCTTTCATCTCATGATCCATATCTGGGTTTCAGCAGTACTACTGTTCTCAATCATCGACATCTCCAGCTTTCTTCCGCATCTCAGTAACGCCTCCTTATCTCAGTGGTAGAGCATTGCGAAGTTGTGTGATGGTCATGGACCGTTACGGAATACAATGCAAAGGTCAGTCGTTCAAGCCGGCTAGGAGGCGTCAATTCTTGGTGAAGTGTCAGCGCAAGGGTTTTTTTCTTTTTCTTTTGGGTCTTGGAATCAAGTTTATCTTTTCAGATTCATCGGTAGCAGGTCGGATTTATGTCGTTCCTCTCGCAGCTGCTCAAGCTCAAGTTCAATTTCCGGATGCGCGCGCGCCCAAGTTGATTTGGAGGTACGCCTAGGCATATGTGTCCGAATCAGGAAGTCACTTCTAATGATGCACCCAAGGTTGGCGAATATGGTGCACGGTGTACGGTGGATTGCCACTGGACCGTAAGTCGGAGCGTCTTGAGATCAGTCGGGCGCTTAGCGCAGATAAACTTTGTAATAAGCGCTCTTGTCGCAGTTAGTTATAGACGACCATCTATCTCAGTATCTGTACGGGCTAGTGTTCAAAGCAAGTTCAAACATCCAAACGTTAACGCTCGAATTTCCAAATGTCATCTTCTGCTTTCCATTTTCACTCGTTAAGCATTTCCAGAGGCTCTAATGTTGCAGGTTTCGTTTTCGACCCAGCGTTCAGACTCGTTCAAACACCTGCCGACTAGAAGAATGCAGCCATGTTGGCTCTCCTCAAACAACGGCTCTCTTGTCGTTATGCTGCACAGCTGTCAGCCAGCCGTCGACGTAGATCTTGTAGGACGAAAATGCCAAAAGTGCGCGATAATATTCTTTATCCTTTTTTTCTAGCTAACATACATGATACTTCGACGCGCAGAATGCAAATTCAGCCGCCTTACATGGTCGACCAGTCCCTCGACTGTTCACCGGGACACTTATGCACAACTTGAACGAACTCGCAAGATATCAGGCGAAATTTCCTCATCGAAGACCGTATCAAGCACTGGAAGGCTCTTTTTTGCAGACAACCTCCCCAAATCATCGCTCCTGGACACCCTGATTGCTGAAAGAGCCACAATTTCCTACTCGTAGACGCATCGAATCCGATGCTGGGTGAGCTTGTTCTGTATTGGGTTTGGGTTTTGATTTTGATGTCCTTCGCAAGGATAGCATAAGGGTTATCTCAAGGTACGTGTTCCAACGACACTGATTTTAATGCGTTCGTTCATGTTTCTCCAGATCTGGTACCAGTTTTCAGACTATCCAGACTATCCAGCTTCTAACGGTCGCTTTTTGCTTTGACCCTTTTTCGATTTCTTACTTTCCATTGATGCATCTGACTTGCCTTACTATACTGGTAGAATAAAAGCTTTTCAATACGAGCAAAAGCCTATCGTAAAAGATGTCGCTCTTCCGTGAAGACTTGATATTTTGATCGAAAGGTGACTCATGAGAATCAACTGCAATTTTTTGCGCCGCATGGGAGGCTCATGACCTCATGGCACTACGGTCTGCTGCGTTGATGATACTGTTGGAGCGGCTCGGCCCCTCCGAAGAGAATAGTATGACGTCGTGGGGGTAGTTGCACGCCGCTGGGGCGCACATTAGAATAGCCTTTTGGGCTTTGGGGCGCAGAACGTCATTTTCTCCAACTCTGACACAACGATTACTCGTCCAGGCGGTCATCGATTCATCGTTTGTACTCTTGGAGCGAGCTTCTTGTGGGTATTTATACGATTCCGAACACTGCAAACTTAACTACTTTTACAAACTAAACCCAACTTTTACTCGAAAAACTTCATTCACAATCAATATGTTTAGAAACAACAACACTACTGCTGCTAACCACACTGGTCGGGATACAGCTCTCGGTGCTGGTGCTGGCGGTGTCCTTGGCCACGAAGGCCATCACGGACACACAGGTCGGGATGCTGCCGTTGGCGGATTCGCTGGTCATGAGCTGGGCCACCACGGCAACGGTACCGCTCCAGATACTCATGGAAACCGCGATGGACTAATCGGTGCTGGTACCGGTGCTGCAGTGGGACATGGAGGTGGTCGTGAGTAGCATTTCCTTCTGCAGCTTGAATCGAGTTAACTGTATTATAGATGGTATGAGGGACGCTGCCATTGGCGGAGCTGGTGGCGAAATGCTCGGACGTCATCAGGGCAGAAACGCCCATAACGCTCCCGCCTATGACGCCCCCGTGGCTGGTGCTGGTGTTCCTGCTGGCGCCGCTGGTGCTGGTATGGGTGCTGGTGCTGGTGCTGGTGTAGGTGCTGGCGGTACTGGTGCAGGAGTAAACACCGCCAACCCCAGTAGAACTCACGGCAAAATGACAGAAATTGAGGGGAAAGTTGAACGCGGATTAGGAAACATCGCTGGAAGCACTTCGCTTGGGTAAGAAGCCGATCACCCAATTCGTATAACTGTGTACTGATTTGCTTGTTTACAGAATCAAAGGCGAGAACAAGATCATCGCTGGCCAACGTGAACAGGCTGCAGTTGGCGGACACCGACAAGCAGATATGTTAGAGACGCAAGCTGCCACGCATAGGCATCAGGCGAATGCGATGCACCCGTCTATCTGATCGCATGGAGTAGAAGGAATTTTGTCAATTGTATCACTATAGCTTACTCTTAATGTACTCGAGATACCCAAGTAATCGATCAACAGTCTTCGAGACTGAAGCTTTGTGCAAAACTTTTCTAAGCTAAGTAATAGACACACTTGTCGTCGCAGTAGTCATCGCGACTATCGGTTCACAGCAAATCAATCTACAATGACCATCGTTTGTAGCGGCAGCCTTCTTTCGTAGGATAAGTCAAGGAGAAAGGACGTCGAATTAACTTGTTATACTCCCGAGCTCAGTGGCCATCGATTCAAGTCAAGTTTTCGTCTTTTATCCAGTTCACAGGATGTTCGTCGGGCACTAGTTTGTATTTACTTTTCTCCTCGCCATGTCCCCTGCGTTATGTACAGTAAAAGCGAAAAACAGCGGTAGCACGGGCACTACAGTTGATATTCAGGGTAGAGCGCGAAAAAGCGGGTGTGAGAAATAGTTACTTGCACTCGAAAGACAGCTCTAGGCCTTCACAAGCTTCCAAACGAGTAAAGAAATCCCCACTTTCAACGCGCCACTTCGGAAAAGCGCAGTGTACCTTCTGTAGGCGACTAACCCCTCTATATTCCTGCATGTCCGGCCACCAGCGAGATTCCACGAATTCAGCGAAAGAAACGTCGTAGGCCTCCTGCTTATCATCACCGAAATATCTGGATTCACAAAACACAAACCGAGTCAACTTTGGAACAAGGATAGCAACGTCACGTTGGCCCTGAAACTTGAGTGTCTCGAATATGCTCTTTCCTTCAACTCGGGGGCAGTTTAGAAGTTCAAGTTTCTCAAGAAAAGGAAACAAGGCAAGGAGCGTTGTCAGTTCATTCGTCAAGATTTTGACAACTCGCGACAAGGTCAGCTCTTTTATTGGGGCAGCACAGCGACGATGGAATTCCAAGAGGGGTGAAAACGGCGAACAGCTCTGCCCATGGCGGGTCTCCATAAAAGATAGTTTAAATGAGATGAGATTGGGAGCCGTCAACGAATCCATGAAGGTGGAATAGCTGTCATCACGAGTGGTTAAGGCAAGCGAGGTCAAGGCCAGGAGTTCCAATGGCTCAGGCTCAAACATTTGGAATGAAAGGATGAGGACCACGACATTACTGAATACTTTCAAAAATCGCAATGGAAGAACGAGACCAACGTAGATAATACCCGTTGGGAGGGAAACAGTGCAAGAAAGGTCTAATTCGAGGATCTGGTCGCTAGGCAGGGTTGTTATGGGATTCCAGTTATAAACAAGGCCACCAACTGCTGTGAATCTGCGAAGTCGAGGGCAATCTCTAAAAAATGTCCCATCCGACTTTTTCCAGCCTTTCTTGCTCTGTTTTCGGGTGACAGTAGTGATGAGTTCCAGCTCTTCCAATAGAGCGAAAGATCTCCGGGGCAGGTCAATGCAATGGATACCCTCGAATGGCAAGCGCAAGCATAAAAGACGTATACGGGGACAGAAGGGAATAAGAATTTCCATGAATGCTGAGATTCTGTCGGTACTGTAAGATTCCAGGTCAAGGTCAATCGTAGTGATTGGGAGAGCTCCGCTGCATTGATGGTAATTGGGAATCATGGCGGCAGAAATAGAGATTTTACGCCGTGTACTACGATGAATATACTCCGTCCATAATTGACAAGTTGAGCGAGCTGTGGCCCTCCACACAAAGCATACATGGGACATTGTGACGGGGTGTACCGGCCCTTTTGTGGATGCTTTTGTTCTATCCATCGAGTCGCCGACTTGACGGAAGATCTGCGATAAAAGTTCCGGGTGCAGACGACGTACAGGCGCAAGGATATTGCGGATAGATGCTATCTCCGAGAGTTCCTTGTTGTGTTGCTGAGTAAGCTCGTCGAGGTCGCCATTTGAGTCAAGATCCTCTTCCATCATGAGAGATAGTTTTTCGGCGAATAACTTTTTCTCGTCCAACCGAGAGAGCAAAAATTGTCTATCTCTCGAAGATAGCCAGACGGGATTCTCTATGCGAGAAAGAGAGAGAAAACTCGACATTCTGTTTGAGTTGGTAACACAAATGGCTCAGACCGGTAGCATATTAGTATGAGTACAAGCATATACTCACTATGACAGACAAAGGGCAGCCAACGGGGATGTGCGAGTAAAAACGCGAGCAACTGATGAGAAGTGTGAGGAAAACGTTCTATGCGTAATACGAAACACTCACAGGTGGGAGCAGGAGTCGTGAGGAGCCTTGTTTGAGTGTTTTGAATTGTCAAGATATTGTACGAGTAAGATGAGAGTGGAAGAGAATAGAGGGTGGGGATTCTTGAACAGGGTAGTCACGTCACGTGACACTGGCGTCTGTTCGTTAACGGGCTCCTATCGCATTCCTGATTAGCTGCGATTTATCTACCGTGGTGAGTATCTAAATAATTTGTTTCTATGTAGCTTATCGGTATGATCTATGTGTGTAGATCTCCGACTATCTCTCCCTCCCTCGCATAGAGAATTCTTTCTGGCTATCTTCGAGAGATAAACATTTTTTGCTATCCCGGCTGGACGAGAACTTGCTGAGATCGCCTCTATCCGTAATATCCTTGCACCTGTGCGTCGTCTACACCCAGAACTTCTATTGTAAATTTTCTATCAAGTTGTCGCCTCAGTCAGAGCCACATGGAGGGGCCCAATGCACCACCCGTCGATCGCGATGTCCCATGTATGCTTTGTTTGGAGGGTCACAGCCCGCTCAACGCCCAAATTATGGACAGACTATGTGGATCGCAGTCTGAAGCGTAACCTCACAGTTTTTGCCGCCGTGGTTCCCGAATACCTTCGATGCAGCGCGGCTCTCCCAATTATGGTTGATATCGACCTTGAATCATGTTCTCCCGAACAGGTTTCTACATTCATCAAAACTCTTGTTCCCCTCTGCTCCCGTGTACGTCTTTCACGCTTGTACTTGCCTCTCGGGGGTATCTAAGTATGCCCTCAGTGCGTTTTACATGCTTGGAAGAGCTCATCATTGCCTCACGCCGTATAATGGCCTTAAGCGATCTCAACACAAACGGGTCGGATGGGACATTCTTTAGCAACTGCCCACAACTACGTAGATTCAAATCGGTTGGTGACCATAACTGCCAGTGGAATTCTCCAACTCTTCCTCACAAACAGATGCTCGAATTCAATCTTGCTTGCATTGGCGAGCCGTCTCCAAGTTCCCCTGTTGATATTACCAGGCTACCACTGGCAATCTTGAAAGGATTCAGTAATGTCATTGTGCTCATTCTTTCGTTCCCAGAATTCAAGTTCGAAACATTAAAACTCCAAGCCTTAACCTCACCTGTCTTGAGTACCACTTATAATGGTTGTTCCGCCTTCATGGATCCTATGACGGCTCCTAATCTCATCGCATTTAAAACCGTCTCAGTCGGGTGGTAGGAGCCATCCGAGGCCTCGTTCACTATCTGAACACTTCTCGGCATTCCAACAGCGCTGTAACCCTCCTATAAAAGAGCTCACGTCGTCACAAGTTGACACCATGTTGATGAATGAACTTATAGCGCTCCTTACCTTCTTCCTCTACTTGAGAAACTCGAACTTCTCCGGTGCAGGCGAATCAATGGGGCACTCGAGTTTAATGGTCTAGTTGACATTACTAGCCTTGTTCCAAAGCTAACTTGCTTTGGTTTTTGTGAATCCCCACTGTATGTTGACGATGTCAACGAGTGAGTGGCTTATGACACTGCTTTGGCTGACTTTGTGGAGTCCCGCTGATGGCCAGACATTCAGGAATATGGGGTATTCGCCGCCTATGGAAGGTACATTACACTTTCCTGAAGGGCCGCATACCAGGTAAGGAATTCTTTTCACGTTTGGATGCTTGTGATGGCCTGGAGCTGTCTTTCGACTGGACTCGGAGCTGCAGGTAACAGGATCAAAACCGAACTACTACTTATGCATATCTTCGAGCTCTCTATCACCCTATCTTTCTTACTCTCTTGCCACACCAAGCCTTATGTTACATATAGTGCTCATCCTACAATTGCTGCAAGGCAGGGAATATTGTGTACTTACTAGGTGAAGACTGCTTAAGAAAGTGACAAAAACTTTAAGTTGAAAGTGATGGCTAACATACTATTTCCGACTGGCGCACAACAGACAGAGGCCTGGATTGATTGTGGATCAATCCGGGTGGATTTTTCTATTTCTTTAAAGATTTTGTCATGATATCGAGAGGCTGCAGACATCAATAGGAGAAGTTGAGAACAGCCAAAGAGGAGTTAGCCAGTCGAGGATTAGAGTCAAGAGCAAGTCTAGATTAAAATATACTGTACACGTTGCACTAATAAGGAAATTGGAGAATGAATGAAGAGAAGAGAAATAAAGAAAATCCACCAATGATCTCAATCAATGTACGATGATTCCCCTCAATTTCCGAAGATATCTTTTGGCTTTTAATGAATGCACTCCCAAACAAGATAAATGCATTCAGGGGACGCGGGATGTAGGGTAGGCGACACTGAGCAGCGAGGATGGAGTTGGTAGGTGGTCGTTGAACCAACGGCACCACTAGTACCGTTTCCAAGGCCAACAGACACCGCATCGCATGTGCGCCCTAAGAGGAGGTGGGCCCGTTACCGCCAAGGGCCCCCTCGTTTAGATGGACCCGTCTCGTAGACGAGAGGTAGTAGCTGTCGCGAGACTCACATCTGGGAGGAAGGTGTAGTTGAATTCTGGAGGGCCAGAGGAGTAGGATGCTCCTGTGTCCATCTGTGTCCATATCATCTGCTCCTTTTGTCCCCCTGGTCGCCTTGGTACGTTTGGGCAAGTCAAACTTTGCAGTGCTATAAACTCCATAGTTCCTGGTCGTGGTTATATCATCTTGATGGACTCAGGTACGATGTAGCTGTGATTGATCCACCTCAACTCCAACTTCTCTCCAAAGCTCTCAACATGATCAGTCATTCTATAATAAAAAAATCGAGGAAGTGTCGAGGGACTAAGTCTTCTCATCCATTGCCAGTGTTCATCATTCCTGGCAAGAACAGTAAGTATGAGAATACTTGGTCCTTCGGCATGTATCGGAACAAGAATTATAGGTACCAGTACACTATACAGCTGTGGTAGATGTGTTTTCCAACTTCCCTCTCGAGAGTCGAGGATCGGTAGGCACTGCATTCATCACTTAAATTCACTTTGCCAAACTGGGAGCAAAAATCACTCTGCCAGTTTGTTGGCAGAGTCGTGCAAATGGGCCTCCAAAACCCAGTGAGCAACACGTTCAACTCTCATTAAGACTGTTGCTTGCCAATTCTCAAATCACCATTTCAAGATGAACAATAATTGACACCAGGGGCGTTGACCATGGCATCTGATTTTCAGATGCTTTGATATCATCTCAAATTGACAACTATCTTGAATGGCATCTGCAGATCATGCATTGGCTTTGTCGCACTTTTATATAGAGATCTGAAGTAAGGCTGATCTGCCCCACAAGTCAATGGCCACTTACCCTCCCAGCAAGTCTCAAAGGTCTTAGAAAATTCAGTGTTATAAGCTTTGGCTCTGCTTCAAAGACCAGGACCGACCTTTGAGACTTGTTAAAGAAATAAATTCGCAGGAAAGATCAGACTTATGTCCAAGTCAGCTCTATATAAAGTGTGACAAGGTCAATGCAGGGTGATTTTCAGATGCCGTTCAAGGTGCCTATTGGAATGATATTAAAAGTTAAAACATCTGTGCCTTAACCATCTGCATACACATATTGATATCTATTCATCTATCTCTGCATTCTCGTGACCCCCAGGCTGCTAGTACTTATACTCATGTCTCCAAAAATTGGTGATCAGCACTCTACTTTTTGGCACCATGTCAGACTCATCCAGCGATCAGGCCATCGCTGAATCACTATCTTTCCAGTATGTTCAAAACCTAGACTTTGTATGAAGATTATGTCACACTACCATTAATATTATAGGTTGGGCGGCTACGCGACGCTATCTTGCTTAGGTCAGATTGGCCTCTAGTCGAACTCCAGAGGGTAAAGTATTTTGCTTATGCTTTGAACCGCAGTTTTATTGGTCTATGACTTTCTCCTCACGCTCCCCGCTGAACTTCGGTTGATATGGTCCCGCCGACTGACTGGCACTTCGGTGATACTCATTCTGAGCCGCTACAGCATTCTGCTGTCCCAAATTTTTATGGTGGTTTTCAACACCACACTCCCAGGACAAACTTTGACAGATACAAGGTTGATTTGCCCATTTGACTTAAGTGCAGTGTGCTTGACTCAATCCTATATTGTGCCCAGCTGCACTATGGGAAGGAAAAACAATGAATTTGATTGTCTGAGACAATCATTTTTTGAAAAAACAATCATTTAGATGTTTTTTTGCCAAACACTCATTTTGGTTGTCTTGAGCAAACAATCATTTAGAATGCCCATAACTTAGGACAATCATTTTGATTGCCTAGTATTGAGGACAATCAAAATGATTGTCTTGAGTAAGCAATCATTTGGAGTGCCTAATCTAAGACAATCATCTGGATTGCCTACTATTAAGGACAGTCAACATGATTGTCTTGAGCAAACAATCATTTAGAGTGCCCAACCCAAGACAATTGGTGAGACTGTCTCCTATTGAGGACAATCATTTAGAGTGCCAAGAATTAAGACAATCATTTTGACTATTTAATGTCAGGGTGGAGCAAGGTAGTTTATTCAATCCTCAGAAAAAATAGCATCTAGCTTAGACATGATACCTAGGGCTCGGCACCGTGACCGTCTATACACGGCTTACGGGTACCGTGGTACGGGTCCGTGTCCGTACCGTAGAAGAAAAGGCAATGACTGATACGGTACGGTCACGGTACGGTGAGACCCATATATTACTGTCCGTAAAATACTGTCACGGCTGTAATACAGTACAACTGCAAGTACCTGAGGTACTGGTCGATCCGTCCCACTCAGATACCATCAAACCCTGAAGTCACATCAAAGTCACGGTAAAGGCGCTGAATCCGGGCAGGGGTCTCGGCTTGAACTGCTGTTTCTAGTCATAGCCATCACCGGGCGCTTCGGGTACTGTACCATTTTCAGCCGCCCCGACCCAGCCCGACACCTTGCCTAAATTATTTCAGAATTGTAAGTATCATGCAGGCCACAATAAGTTGATGATAAGGGCCTCCCAGTAGGTACTTTGCAAGCTCCCAAACTAGCACTGTATGAAACATCAGAATGCTAAAGTACTAGGAGGCACTTGAGGAGGCAGCTGGAGGATAATAATATATGGATTTCTTCCTTTTGTCTATCGTTATTTCTTTCTTCCATAGCTTCGTATCAAGCCTACTTATTTATATGCTGTTCATCATCTGCAGGAATACCCTAACATACCCCAGGAATACCTGTCGTTGTGAGGCGAGTTTACTTCAAGTTCGTACTGTCTTTCAGGGGCGCTGATGCGCTACCTACATACACTATACTTACTGACAAGCCAGTCACTCCGTTGTCACTTTTGGCCTCTCGTAAGGATAACATAAGGATCGAGTGGGACAGATCGAACCCGTACTCGCAAGTACCTTGTATACAACACCTTATGACTCAGCCCTGAGGCAAAATTATATTTCTTTTGGACAAGCCCTGCATGTCACCTCAGGCCTAACCTCATTTCTAGTTCTTTGGCCCTTACATCACCTCACGTATCATTTTGGGCCTACGACGTTAACATCTGAGAGAGCTTGTCACAAGCCTAGTACCATTTACAAGCTCTCTCTCATTGCCTCTACCACCAGATCAAATACTAAAGTTTCTTCTGAGTACCAGTGCTTGAATATATAACAATTTTGGAGCTTTTACTGCTTGTTGGTGCTAATACGGTTGAATACCCGTTTACGGACGGTATGAACCCGTATCTGTACCGTAATGCTTTCTAACCTGAAATTTACGGTACGGGTACGGGCACCCCGTTGTTTATACGACCCGTATTGGGTACGGCCGTGCCCGTATACAGTACGGTGCAGAGCTCTACCACACACAGAACGATCCAAAGGACAACTTAGCAATTTTTGACAACACTAGGGACAAGTGTAGCATCTCAAAACACAATGGTATCCAATGTCCGTCGACTCGGGAGGTGATAGGAAGTGCTAGAGGGACATTGTACCCTCCTACACCAGTTGCAGTAGTCAAAAAATAGCAGCTGGAGAAGACAACACAGTAGAATCATGAATGAAATTAGCAGAATTGCACGTAGCTGACATCATAGCTTCAGTACTCGGGTTGGATTCGCTTTGGTGCGCATATCCTCCAACAAAAGACTTGGTGGCTGGGGATTAAACTCGGGCAATGTCTCAGATCAAACAGAATGATTGCCAGCTAGCCTTTGCACATCCAAAGTAAAATAACACTTAGCTGGCTCGGAACTCAATGTCGACTCCATATCCATCTTCCTCACATCTCTAGAACCTCCTAGGAAGGTTTCCGAGGCAGTAGGGACATCTAGGATCACTGTAGGCTCAAGAAGCTTGAACTTGTTGCTGATGCACTATGCTGGGTTGCTCCAACGCTGGGAGAGTAATTTTCCGAGATGGTGGAGTCGATCTGGTGTCCATGGCTCTCAGGAACATCATATTGAATAATGGGCTCGCATGTGGTGATATTCAAACTATTCAGTCCAGGTTGGGGCTCACGAATTAATTCTGGCGCTTCTTCAGGCTTAGTGGAACACTTCATTGACTCAATATTGATCATTGTAACATCCCCAGAACCTCCTAGGAATTTTTCCGAAGCTCTGGGAACACCTGGGAGCATAGTAGACTTGTCAGTAAAATGAAACTTGCGGTGAGACACTTTGTGCAGTTGCTGAGGCGCTGGAGTAATAATTTTTGGAAGTGGTGGAGTCGATCTGGTGGTCTTGGCTCGCTCGGAACGGTTTGTACTCAAGCTCTTAGAAGTCTCCTTTTGTGAAACAGGCTTTGGAATCAAAGGTAGTGCATGTCTAGTTGCTGTAAGTACCTTGGAGTTGTTGTACATCAAAATTGTTGAATGAGTAATTCATAAGTGAGAAGGCTCATCACGTGTAGGTGCCGCAGTGACAGAGGACGTCTGTAGATATCCAAAATGTATCTAGATTGTTGAGTATCAAAGGTCAGAAGTTGAATCAGCAATAAGTCAATTCGTGTCAGGACAGACCCCTGGGCCAATAGGATGTACTCCGTCCAGACCAAAAGGATTACCGCGTTATAAAATAACGCATGACAAGGATCAAAATCAATTCGGCGCATCTACTCAAAACACCATCGGACCCAACAAAAGTACTTGTAATAGTCCCAATGGAACATGATATACAAAGACAGCAACAATGCGGAAGTTGTAGTGGCCAAAACACCCCTTTCCATTCTTGCACCTCCATATAATGGTTAGCTACTCAAAATATATATCTTTCGCCTATGCAGCCTTTGAAATCTGCTTGCCAATAAATCATGATACCTAGACAGCAACAATGTGAAAGTTGTAGTCGCTATCAATGGCAAAAGCGCCCCTTTCCTTGCATTGGTCCTTGCCTGAGGGATCGCTATAAAACTAGTCCAGTTGTCGATTCCTGCTTGACATACTTTAAAATTACAGTCATCGCTCGCCCCGTGCATAGGCAAATATATATTCAATGTCCTTACATTATTTGCAGGTACAGAAGCTTGGATCCCTGAGGAGGAGCTCTATATAACATCAAATGCTGCCAATGTAAGAGCTAACGAAGTACGCAGTAAGCTACAGCTCAGAGATAAGAGAACACTCTATATTGATAAATACCTAACGAAGTATGCAGTAAGCTACAGCTATGGACCTCATCAGTAAAAGTAAGTATAAAGGAAGTAAGTAGGCTCACCTCAGAGATAAGAGAACACTCTGAGGGGAGCCGATACGAAGTATCTACAAATATAAGTAAAAGATACGCGGCCTCCGCAGGTGGTGCAGAAATACGAATAGGCTATGAAACAAGGTACAAACATATAATAGTGCATGTTTAAGGATAGGATCAAGAAATATACCGCAGGATGAGACGCTTTGTGGAGTAATGGCCCGAAATACCTAGTCCGGCACTCGGAAAGTCCAATCCTAGTGATTAATCCCGATGATGTCACTGCATTTATGGAAAATCGCGTGACGTCATAAGAATCAATTCCAACACTCCCCCTCAAAGCGAGCTCAGCCCAAGTTCCGAAGCAAAGTGCTTAACCTTTGCAGAAGGTAAAGCTTTAGTGAGAGCGTCGGCGACCATATCCTCGGTAGGACAATAAACCAAATGAATAGAACCTTCGCTGACAACCCAGCGAATAAAATGATAACGAATGTCAATGTGTTTAGTACGAGCATGATATTGATGATCTTTAGCAAGAGCAATAGCAGATTGATTATCGGAGAAAAGAGTTGTTGGATCACAGAGGGGATAGAAGACTTGAGTCAGAAGACTCCGAAGCCAGAGACCTTCCTTGGCGGCATGAGTAGCGGCGACATATTCAGATTCTGTAGTCGATAGAGTAACCATTTCCTGTCGTTTAGAAGCCATGAAACAGCGCCGCCATTGAGAATAAATGCGTACCCAGTGACAGCATGCCTGTCCTCTGCCATATTCCCATCTGCATCGGCATACCCAATCAAGTTTCTCTCCGCTCCGCCATAAGTCAACCATAGGTCCCTTGTACCGTTCAGGTACCTAAACACACGCTTCACAGCGTCCCAGTGCTCCTGTCCTGGATTCTTGGTGTATCGTGAGAGTGTAGTGACAGCAAACGCAATATCGGGTCGAGTTCCAAGCATCGCCCACATCAGTGAGCCAATAGCTTCATGGTAGGGGATGTCGCGCATAGCAGCAATATCGGTAGTGGAAGAGGGAGATTGCGCGGAAGAAAGGTGAGCATTTGGATCCATAGGGAGGGAAACAGGCTTCAGATCGCTGAATCCATATCGGCAGATAATAGAGTCCAGATAGGCGCACTGTGAGAGCGCTAGAGTTTGGCCCTCACGGTCCCGTCGGACCTCGATCCGAGAATCCAATGTAGAGCCCCTAAGTCAGTGACTTCGACATGGCTCCGCACACCATTCTTTACCTTCTCGACATCAGCCAATGTTGATCCCACCACTGTACAATCGTCGACATGCACAGCGATAACAATACTCTTTCCACCTTCCTTCTTGTAGAAGACTGCCTGATCCACTTCGCACTGCTTGAACCCTAACTTGCCAACCAAAATCTCTACCAACCGCTGATACCAGCGACGGCCGCTCTGCTTCAAGCCATAAAGAGTTTTGAGGAGATGGAGGACATGACGAGATGATGTACCGGGTTCCGGAAAGCCAGGAGGTTGAGACATGAAGATCTGTTCATTCTCGGTGAGTTTACCGTTCAGATATGCGCCCTTTATGTCGATCTGATGAACTTCCATGTCAAAGTGAGCCGCCATCGCAAGAATAGCGCGAATAGAAGCCATGCGTGCAACCGGCGCATATGTATCGAAGTAGTCAACTCCAGGAACCTGAGAAAAACCTTGAGCAACAAGATGAGCCTTATAGCGTACCACATTTCTGGCTGCATCTTTCTTTGCCTTGAAGACCCACTTGGAGCCAACAACGTTAACTCCTTCCGGCTTCTTGACAACTTCCCAAGTACCCATATCCGTCAACATCTTCAGTTCCTCCTCTATAGCCTTCTCCCATAACGGCCAATCAGGACGACGTTTCGCTTCAGCTAAGGTGCGTGGTTCAAGAGCTTCGGCATCACTAGTCTCAGCCACCATAGCATACTCAAGGAGAAAATCCTCATCCTCAAGCAAGTCTACCAGACCCGCTTCACTCTCCCCCTCAAGCTTGCTAACGGGCGCAGGAGTAGATGGTGTTTGAACACCTGACGGTAAGTGGGTACAGCCTTCGAGAATATCATGGACGCGCTGGCTAGGCTTCCGGATGCGACGAGTAGGTTCCGGCTCTGGATCAGGAGTTGGTTCAACATGGGTACTGGAGTAGAAGAAGATGGTTTCGTCTGAGAAGGAGGTTGCTCACTGGGAGTCGGTAAGTTGATATCCCAGTCCTCCCCCTCAACGCGACTGACTCCCGCCATCTTGTCACTGTAGACGTTACGCTTGACTGTGATTGAATGGGAATCTGGCCAATAAACACGAAAACTTTACGCTTTTCACTCACGCCCACCCAACGTCCTTCTCTAACACGCCCGCCAAGCTTATCTGTCATGCCCCGTACTCCCGCTCTATTCTCGTTTCATTCCGTCGGTTCCGCTCTCCCGACTTATCCGTTAGTTCCGCTCCCGACTTCTTCTCGATGGCGCAATCACAACCGCCATAATTACCTATTACTAACTCTTCCACAAGTCTTACTCACTACCTTTCCGTCTCTCCACTTGCCTTGTTCCATTCCGAGATATGCCCTTGTATTATTTCCGTTCCCGCTCGTCCCTTGTAGTACTTTCCCTTTCACCTTAACTGATTGTCTACGTACTTTTCACGACCCTGTATATCCTCCTTACTCTTAAATACTCGTCGATATCTCTGATACTCTAGATTTGCTATATTGAAACAACCCCCCAGTTACCGACTCATTTCCCGACTTATCAGTTTCTTTTACTCTATTTCTTCACTCTATCGTTTTCTTCACTCCCGCAATATACTCTCTTCGATTCCGATTCATTGCGCTCTATCAAGTCAGCTTCCGCTCGACTTGCCGCCGCCAATAACTCATATTCGAAAACGCTTGCGCCCAGCGGGTCCTACCCTTAGAGTCGGAAACCTATTCCGTTCCTAGGCTTACTCGTACGGTTCATTCTATTACACTTCCGGATTCCGCTCGTACGTTTCACGTCGTTCGCTATTCCCAGATCGAGTACACTATCATCGAATCATCCCGTCGGAAACGTTCCGCCGCTTCTATTCGAGATAGTACATCAACCCGTCGCAATAAGGATCCGCCTAGATCCTTACATTATCGCCCTTCTCACCCCACTCGCGCAAACCACGCAAGTCCGGTTTCTGCCCAGTTTGATGCCTCTAAAGGAGTCATCCCATCCAGCGCCTTTGTCGATGTACGGTTAAGGACCCAGACTGCATGACGCACAGCCTCCGCCCACAACGCCTTTGGTAGCCCACTGGAATGGAGCATCGCCCGGACCTTCTCGATGACAGTGCGGTTGTAGCGTTCCGCAACGCCATTGTGCTGAGGGGTGTCAATGGACAGTGAGTTTCTGTTTCGTACCATTTGTCTTCAAATAAAGAACAAACTCCTTTCCAGTATACTCGCCGCCATTGTCGGAGTGAAGGACCTTGATGGGGACATCATGCTTGGTCTTTGCCCAGGCTTCATACTCGCGGCAGGAACAGAATGTTTCATCCTTAGCATGGAGAAAATCAAGGTAAGCCCAGCGTTTTGCATCATCGATGAATGAGACATAGTAGCGCTTTCCTCGCAGAGACTGAACCGGTGCTGGACCCCATAAGTCCGAGTGGACTACCTCGCCAAAAACCTTGGCCCTGGATCCTTCCTGTCTCTCCTTTGGTACAGGCTTGCGTGTAGCCTTGGCGTAAATGCAGGACTCCAAAAAATGTCCTGCGGCCCATCATTCTCAGTCGAACGCCTGTAGCGAAACCTTTCGTAACCATATGGTGAGCAACTTTAGGTGAGATATGACCCATGCGCTTATGGAGTTGGTCTAACGTGATTGTCTCCAGCGCCGCAGCTTCCCCATCCGCAACCTTTCGGTCAACTCGATAAGCACCTCCCTTGTTCTTGGGGACCTCTCCGACAAGCTCACCACCAGGCGCACGGATAGTGCACTTACCATCCGCAAACATCGCCGTAAAACCGTGGTCATCAAGCTTTCCGATGGAGACAAGAGTGTAACCGACTTCGGGGGAATACATGACTTCAGTGAGTTCGAGCTTGTTGACATCCACGCCAGCAGGAACATCCACCGTGATAGAACCAGTGCCAGTGGCACTAAATGTCTCTTTGTTTGCGGTACGGAAGGACTTTGGAGGAATTGCTTCGAAGTTCTCAAAGTCATTGCGGTAAGGACTGATATGACGGGTGCAGCCAGAGTCGTATAGCTCGGAGGAGCACAGGAGGGGGCGCCTCCGTCATTCATGACAGGAGCTGCAAGAAGAGAGGAAGTGTCGGAGTGAGTAGACAGAATGTCACTCCAGTCTTCTTCAAAGCCATTGGGTAGATCCGGGACTTCAGCATCACCCATGTCCGAGAACAGCAAAGACATCCGACCATCGCCGTCGTCA
>JADNRY010000651.1:0-32854 GCA_015501585.1 Rhodocollybia butyracea
GGAGTTGATATAGTAACAGGTTGTAATTAGTCGTAATGTGTAAAGTATAGGTGAAGGAGTTGCTATAGTACAGTCAAAGTTGTAATTTGTAAAACACCGGGGAAACAGTTAGAAAATCATCGAACCAGAGTCGTATAAATACTGGAGGAATGGTCAGTTCGTCCAGTGAACTCGTTTGGATTTCGGGTTCACATCAAAATACACTATTTTACACGATCTTTATCTCGAAAAACCTATAGTTGACTACAAATACATGATTTGGGCCGACGTAGTTTAAAGCCCTGTCCATTCACTGCATACGCAGAAAAGAGTATAAATGTGCGTTGGTACTCGGTGGATATGAACTGAGGAAATTGACAGCGTAAAATAAAAGAACGAAATCCCTGCTCCCAGTCAGGCTGGGTGTAATTCTCCACTTGACCATTTCTTACATGTGTATGTAAAGCCAGTAAAGCCTTCGGGTACGCTGATTTTTTCCCCAGCAGGGATAGGTCCTTGTCCAACAGGAGTTCGCGGGCGTTTGTCTGCTTTAGGGTTATCGTAGATTTGATATCTTCGCACCATGAATTAGAATTCCATTTTTACTGAGAGAAACCACATACTGGCAGCCTTCAGGAAACGGAGTTTTGAATTTGAAGCATTTCCACACGGTGCCAATCACGCGTGGAACACACTCTGGCCATTCCAGGTATGAGTGCTCGACAGGCCCCGTAAAAGCGGTCGTTTTCGCCCTTAAATGGGGAAGTAAACACGATGTAGAATAAAACTCGACCTCAATAGACGGGACCTTATTCGGCGGTGGTGGTGGTGGTTCGCTACAGCTGTATGTAAACCCAGTAAAACCTTTAGGTATGCTGATTGTCTTTCCAGCACGGATTGCTCCTTTGCCTGCGTGGAGGCATCGTGGAGCCAATATCTTCGCGCGAAGAATTCAAATTACATTTCTTTATCAGAGGGGATTCACATACCGACATCGTTCAGGAAATGGAGTTTTGAATTTCAAGCATTTCATTATTTTTGGGTCAGTCGAGGGTGCTATCCACTCTGGCCGTTTCTCGCTCGAGCCTTGCTTGATATCCCCCTTAAAAGTGACGTGTTCCTTTTTCGACTGGGGAAGCCAAGGTAGGGAACATGATGTAGGATAAAACTCGACCTCAAAAGACGTGGGAGCCGGCGGATGCTTCGACGACACAGGGCCAGACATGACGGGGCTCAATAAGGCGAGGACAATGGAGACAACGAGAGTTGGGCGCATATGGGTTATTTTCGAAGATCGTGACCGAGTCCAGCTCAGGTGCGTTGGAAAGAGTGGTTGCGGATGTGTGTACAAGACCGTGCTTGTTGGGGACAAAGACTAGGGCGATTTTCTTTCATATACGGTCAAACATGCTCCGGTGGCTCGAAGCGTGGCAGCCGGCTTCGAAACATGATTAGTCAAATCTGCAGATATGGATATGATAGAAACCGCACGATCTTGACCATATGGGCTCATATGGGATGGGAACAGATGGGCACATTATGGTGGTATGATCGCATCCATCCCGCGCCACACAGTCGAGAGCTTCAACTTTCGGATTTTTGTGAGCCGCGTCATATCGTTTCGATTGTGTGTATGGTATTTGAGTAACTTACAGCCCAGATACATACACATTGAGTGATTGTGAGTGGGCCTAGCCCTGGGAAGAAGAAGTGGTGCATATGGCTCTTCGCTGCTCTTCGTCTTGCGGGACCAGGCGGACCCGTTTGGAGCCACAAATGCTCATCAGATCACCCCTAGTTAATTTTGCGGACAATATATATTTGATTTGAAATTTCGGACCCCATCAGACTAGATCAGACCTCATCCCGTCTCCTTATCGCGTCTGTGAAAGCCAAGACTGTGGCCATCCATGGACGATAGCCACGAGAGTGAAGAAAAATCGTTCGTTCGAGGATACAAGTCTTGCAAGTTAATATTCTTCAGATAAACTTCCGTACTGTTCTTGTGCGTCTGTTCCGGGTTTGGCAATAATAAACACGCTAAAAAACGCCTTGGGATGTTCGGACCGGATAGTTGACAACGCAAATTTTGATCCCATTTCGACTTCAGTTAGGAGGAGCACATCTGAGCACATCCGTTGGAAAACGAGCCGTCTTTCAACGACACGACGATGAATCACTTTTGAAAATCTTGTGTGGATGATATGACTGATGTACTGTGTGTGCGACAAGATGTACAATGGGGCAGGTTTGAATTCGAGGAGGGTCAGGATCAACGACAATGCAATAAGAGGGCTAAGATAAGAGATGTCGACGAACGTTGAGCATCAATAATAATCAATGAAAGGTGAAGAGTGCGCTCGTTTACTGTCGCCGCACCGATTTCACCGCTATTTTCTTCTCTTTTTTTGGCCGCTCTGGCTTCCTTTTTGGCCTTTTGTTCACGTTTATAAATATCCACCATCTCCTCGCAATCTTCTACATATTCACACGCGTCCTGGATGCTTTTTTTCGTAGTTCTGTACCCAGGGAACGCGTGTCTGAGTCTACCACGAATACGCATAATGTCGATCAGCTCCGGTTCGGTGTTTCGCAAGTGTCGGAGAAAGAGGATAGTTGAATTCATGTCGAGGTTTCCGTGAGGATAGCGAATAGACCGAGCATTTGGACGGGGAATTCCTGCGCAGATTGAATTCGTTCAGTTCAGGTTGCCCAGTGGCTCAGTGGCCCACGCACCCGTTGGTATGATTCCTAGAGCATTGCCAGGATGTATCTTTTTGACTTTGGTAAACTTATCCGTTTAAAGCTCGGGCTGAGCCATTGTAAGATTTAGAGGTGAGCTTGGAGAGGTGATAACGAGTGGTTGGCAAAGAAGCGCGAAAAGCGCCCATACGCGCCCGTTTTTGATCATGTGTCCGTTCTGATCACATGAATATTTCGTGAATCGTGTTCAAACTTTAATCTAATAATCGTCATTGTTCTGTCAACTCCTCCTTTGTTGTCTGAGTGGCTTTGGTCAGGCTAGGACCTAGGTCAAGCTTTTGCTCCTCTACTTATGCCTTTGGACCACGCCCATTTGCACATAACTGAGAGACATTTTCCAAAGAAAATCTGATACTGGCAAGTATCGAGTAGTAGGACCCGAATCGTCGTCTGATTAGATAGCGCAGTATTCAACGTTCAAACGTTCAACCATCGCATACATGTCGTCTTCATTCCTGGAACTGCCCGATGATATACTGTTCAACGTGGTCAAGTTTCTGCGAGTACCAGATATACTTGCTGCTCGAAAGGTAGGTATAGGTTTCGTTCTTGATCTCAAGGGCTTATAACGATGAGCACAGACATGCAAACGGCTTCAAGCAATCACAATGTCTAGAAACGTCTGGACCACTATGTACAAAATGTCTAGATCTAACAACGGCTTTGTTCCTCGAGTCGCGTCTCTAGTTTCTCAGACTATTCTGGATCTGGAGTGTCTTTTGTGGCGTGTCTACCGGCTGGAAATACTTTGGGGAACTGGTGTCTCCCCCAATTCTTCGTTCCAAAAAATCTGGTCAGCCAGTGAGACGGCCTTTAGGAATGTCCTTGGGGATGTCCAAATATACCAAGGTCATTATCTCGTTATCCAAACCTGTCTCTCAATCATTATCTATGATATTGAGACAAAACACGAAGTTTTTCGACAAGAGACTGCATACAATGAATATTTTGACTGGATACAGAGTCATATCTTGGATGAAAACGCAGAGCTATGTCTTCCGTTTGAGACAAGGTCTTCAGAAAAGTAAGCTTTGGTTTTCCAAGTATCTTCTGGGCCCTGATATACACGTCTCCAGAATATTATCAATGCTCAAAATGAGTCCTTCAGGAGTTGTAACTGTCACCCATGATTGTCCAGCACTCCATCAGCTTTTTGACAAACCTTTCGTCATTAGCAATGAGTTCGCCGTCGTCGATTCTGCATTCATTGTACACCTCCCATCACAAAAGCTTTATCCTCTTTCTCCTCCGGTAAGTCGTGTCCATTCTTATATCTTCCCCACGTGAACTTGACCAAAATTCAGGATCGTCTTGAACTGGTGATAAGCCGGACAGTGACCTTTGTATCAGGAGGATATGCTCTTATATACTCTGTTCAGCCTAAGGGTAGCACAGACTTCGAGCTTTATCGCCTCCCTGATCACACTGTTGTACAGGCAGGTACTCCTGTTCCTCCAACTCATCGAGGCACTTTTCAAGGCTACGTGGCACCCTTGGAGCCATTCCTTTCGTCAGATATCTCGTCGAACGGTTCCTCTGGGTCTATTTGGATGTTTTTTTGTATTGGAAACTCTGGGCAACTCTACTCGCTGCGCATTGTGCTTCAGCAAGACGGACACTTATCCTTTCGTCTAACCACCAATGGTCGGCATGGGCGTATACGAAATACCCATTGGACTCATCTTGCAGATGGAAAGACCCGGGTCATCACTGAGCAATTCGTTGGCCAAGAGTGGGAATGGGTGCTATACGATGTCTCCATAGATTCCGAAGGAGAGCCAAGCATTCGCAGATCCAAGGTTGACGTTCTCGCTCGCAGATGTATCGAAATCCAGGCTTTGGATGCTTCCCAAGGCATACTGGCGGTGTACCCCGACTCGTCATATAGTGAAATCAGCATCGTCGATTTAGCAGGTTGATAGTAGTGATCCTCACCGACACTTCTTTCCTCTAATTCGTACGTTCACTTTCACATCGAAACCGTATAATCACAAGAAACCTCTTTCCAGAATTCATTAAATTGACTGGGTTGTCTTCAACCGCACTATCCTTATCTTATTTTCGATGAAGCCTAAACATATCATGCTCTGGCATCTTACTAACTAACTAACACCAGAAGGAGAAATCAGTTTTCTTTTTTTGTATTGGTATGATGCTGAGTGCTTTGCCAGGACGTATTTTTTTTTACCACTGTCACGGTTTTCCATCCGAGACTCAGGCTGAGCGACTGTACAGTGTAAAACTAAACGGGTGGTCGAGAAGAAGCGCGCGCCTTGATCAGTTATCCAATTATTGCATCCATCATGATGCCTTCCTCTTTCCTAGAACTTCCCGACGAATTCTTGTTCAACGTGGTCAAGTTTCTGCAAGTTCCAGATATACTTGCTGCTCGAAAGGTAGGTTTCGTTTGATCTTGGTCTCAAAGGCTTATAACCGTACGATTCGGACTACAGACATGTAAACGCCTTCAAGCTATCACAATGTCCAGAAACCTTTGGACCACGATGTACCAAATGTCTAGATCTAACAACGGCTTTGTCCCTCCAGTCGCTTCTAATTTCTGTGGCATGTTCACCGGCTGGACGCACTTTGGGAAATTGGTGCCTCCCCTCATTGGTTGGTCAAACAAATCTGGTATGATAAGACTACCATGGAGAGTCGCTTCAGAGGGGATGTCCACATATATCAAGGTCGTTATCTTATTACCCAAACTATTTTCTCGAGCATTATTTATGTCCAAACCACGAAGTTTTCCGACGTAAAACTGCATACTACAAGCTACGTTTTTACTGCATACAAAGTCACACCGGGATGAAAGCGCAGAGTTTTGTCTTCCGTTTAGGACCCAAAGGTCTTCAGAGAGTTTTGATTTTCAAGTATTTTTAGGTTCTGATATACATATCCAGCATCTCCAAAATGATGTCAATACTCAAAATGTATCCTTTGGGAGTTGTAACTGTCATCCATGATTGCGCAGCACTCCGCCAGTTTTTCGATGCATGTTTCATCATTGGCGATGAGTTTGCCATTGTCGATTCTGCATTCATTGTACACCACCATCACAAAAGGTTTATCCTCTTCCTTCTGCCTGGTAAGTTGTGTTCATTCCTATACATTCTACACCTGAATTTGACCAAAATTCAGGATTATCCTGAGCTGGTGACAAGTCAGACAGTATACTTTGTATCAGGAGGATATGTTCTTGTATACTCTTGCCCGTGTAATGATGACACTCAACTTTATCGCCTCCCTGATCATACTGTTGTACGAGCAGGTACTCCTGTTCATCCAACCCATCAAGGCACTTTGCAAGCCTACGAGCCAAAATGGGTTGCATTTCTTTCATCAGATATCTCGTCCAGTGGTTACTCTGGGTCTATTTGGATGTTTTTTTCGCCGAGAAGCCAACGTACTACATTTTGAACTTCAGCTAGATGGACACCTATCCTTTCATCTAAAAACCAGTGATGAAGATAGGCGCATGCGGAATACATGTTGGGCTCACATCGCAAGTGGAAAGACCCGGGTGATCACTGAGGAATACATATATGTACAGCCAGGCAATGGGTGCTATATGATGTCTCCATAGATCCCGAAGGACAGTTAAGCGTTTGTAGATCCGAGGTTGTAAACTAGTCAATACGATCCCAGTGATACTTCGAGTAAATCAACTGGTTATTAATAAGTAACTATACCTGTAAACTAGTCAATACGATCTAAAGTGATTAAACTAATCAGTAAACTAGATAACAGGTAAGTAAGAAAGATACGCACCCCAGTGATACTTCGAGTAAATCAACTGGGGTGTTAAGTCAAACAAAGTACAGATTAAATACGCCTGCGTGGTAAATAGATATCGCGAAGAAAATAAAAGGAATAAAGTTATACTTTTTTGGAATAAGGAAGACCAAGGGAGTAGGGATCATCCCTATACTTATCCCGGGGATGAACACGGTCGCGGGACTCCTTCTACCGGACCGCACAGATCTACGACACTCCCCTAGTCCCGCGCATCGTCGTTCTCCATGCCCATCTTCTCTACGATCCTCCTATGAAGTGTTGTTCCCAGCGGTTTTGTCAAAATATCAGCCAGATTATCTTCGGATGGGACGTAGTGAATTTTGACCTCCCCCTTCTCCACGAGGTCACGGAGGAAATGGTATCGAATGTCGATGTGCTTTACACGCTGGTGGAAACGGGGGTTCTCCGAAATAGCTATTGCGCTCTTATTGTCAGCGTAGAGGTCGGAAGGAAGTTCTGGGGGATATCCTATCTCGGATAAGAAGCTGTGGATCCATTTCGCTTGTTGAGCGCCTTTCCCATAGGCTATATATTCGGATTCAGTAGTCGAAATTGAAACAACGTCTTGCCTTTTTGACATCCAGAAGACCGGCCCTCCAGCGAGCATAGTCAGGACTCCAGATACAGACCGACGAGTGTCAATACATGCCGCGTGATTGGCATCTCCGTAGGTGAGAGGTTTCAGCCCGTCCTTCAGCCGTCGGAAGGTGATACCGAGATGTTTCGTTCCAACGATATATCGCAACAGGTGGACCAATGCGTGCCAATGAGCTACTCCCGGATCCTGGGAGAATCTCGAGAGGTCGTTAGTCTCGTAGGCCATGTCGGGGCGGCATGCTCCCTGCCCAAATTGAATGCCTCCAAGAATTTCGCTGTATGGCTTGTCCCGCATGAAATGACGATCTTCTTCAGTCTTTGGAGACTGTTCCTTCGAAAGTGTAAGGCCGGGAGGATAGGGAGTAGGCTTGGGTTTCAGATCCTGCATACCGTACTTCGTGAGTAGCTGATCCCAGTACGCTGGCATAGATAGGGTGGCCGTCCCAGCTTCCCGGTCGTGTACAAGTCTCATACCGAGAGCGAACTGCACAGTGTCGGTTTCTTTGATCCGGTACTTCTCCCCGATCTCTTCTTTAGCTCTAGTCATCTCTTCTCTCGATGAAGATCCCCCCAATGTGTCATCGGTATATGTGCCAGTCATAGTCTCCCCCGAATCTGATTTCCTCGACCTCACGCACTGATCTGCTTGTGAACGACTGTACCCAAGTTCCTTGTACGTCCCATCCAACTTCTTCCACCAGTTTCTACCTGCCTGCATCGACCCATACAATGACTTCTTCATTCGCATTACCTTCCCAGATCCTCGTCCCTCGAAGCCTTCAGGAGGGCGAACATACATCTCTTCCTTCATTTCTGCATTCAAGTAAGCTGAGGCGAAATCGATCTGCCAAATAAAGTATCCGAGAGACACCCATACTGCAATGAGGATTCTAAGTGACTCGAATCTGAGAACTGCTGCAAATACTTCGAAGAAATCCACTCCTTCAACCTGCTTTCCTCCATTAACGACCAATCTAGCCTTCTCGTCTACTATGTTTCCCGAACCATTTAACTTGTGTGCGAAGACCCAAAGCGGGTTCAGAATGGTGGCGCCAGGGGGTGGATCCTGTAGCTCGCCGAAGACGTCGAATTCCTTCATTCGTTGGATTTCTTTCTGTATTGCTGGCATCCATCGTTCCGGATCCTCCAAGGCTTTAGAATAGTTCTTCGGTACTGGTGGGAGTCCGACGGCTGAGAATGCTGCATTAAACGTTGAGTCTAACTCTGTTGGAAGACTGTCAGCTAGGCTCGTGAAGTTAGCACGAGGGCGTTTGGAAGTTGTGGCCCAGTCTTGTCCTGTGTCATTTCCGTCTCGTTCTCGGTCCTCGAATTCTTTGCTGGCTACCGCGATTGCAGAAGGATTTTTACTGCGAAGAGAGCGGCGGAGCATAGGGGCCGGTTGTTCCTGGGAATTCTTGGCGGGAGTAACCGGAGTTTCGGCGCTAATGGGTTCGATCATTTCTTCTTCGACATCAGCTGGCCTCAGGGTTGCGGTGTTGTCGAGTTCGTTGTCGAGTTCGCCGTCGTCTCTATACCCGACATCTCTCTCCCCTCCAGCTGGTGGCAAGATAGCAGGAACCCTCTCGTCAAATGACACATCTCGGCTTGCAATGACTCGCCCAGAGGACAAATACAACAGATAGACTCCCCTTTCTCCATACCCAACCATCCTTCCAGGTACCGCGCGAGGATCCAACTTTCCTGGCTCACCATTTACAATCGTCGCCCATGCCATTACCCCCCAAGGCCGAAGGTGAGCCACGTCCATACGTCGCTTATACCACAACTCAGCTGGTATCTTGAATCCAGTTCTACTCGTGGGCAAGAGATTTTCTGTGTACACAACATAGGCACATGCATAGGTCCAAAGATAAGGAGGGAGCCCGGATTCGACCAGAATAGTGCGAACATGGTCAAATGTTACGCCATGTTTCCGTTCAGCTACCCCGTTAGCAGCAGAGGAATATGCGGGGATGACTTCCAGTTTGATACCATTTTTCTCTGCCCAAGTCCGCCATAGGTCCCCAGTGAATTCTTTTCCTCCATCTACTCGCACAGCCAGGAGCTTCTCTCCTGTCTCGTTTTCCGCCAATGTCTTGTACTTCGTCATGGCCGCAAGCGTCGATGTGGCCTCTTTATTCGGCAAGTAGTAATCCTTTGTCATAGCAGAATGCCCGTCGATGATTGGCATAGAGTAGTAGAAGCCGCCTAGAGACCGAGTTCTCATCGGACCCGTCAAGTCGATATGGACTCGTTCCAGCAGTCTAGATTCCACTGAAGTTTTTCCATCGAATGGCCTCCTCTTCGCCTGTCCAATGTGGCATGGGCCACAGTCCGAAATATCTCCCCTGTCCCCTATGACCTTTAGACCATCTACCAAGCCCTTCTCAACAGCCATCTTTATCCTAGTGATTCCGGCGTGTCCGAATCTCCGATGCCATCCGTCCCAGTCCACTGGCCTGTTAAGCGATCGTACCGTCAAGGCAACCGCCATTGCTTGCTTCTCTTGTAGCTGGTATAACCCTCCAGATCCGTAGCCTGTCAAGAAGTGGGTTCCTTCAGGCGAGAAGAACTTTGCCATCCCCCTTCCGAAGACAATAGTCACTCCCTTGGCATCCAATTTCGAGATAGAGATCAGGTCAGATGATACTTTTGGTGCATGGAGGGCATTTTCGAACGTAACTACCATGGTAGAACCGTCATCTCGTACAAAAGTTTTCTTGGCGCGTCCGTAGCCGATGACTTCCAAGGTGGTTGAGGCTTCCGAGGAGCGACTGACGCGGGAACATGGAGTATAAACAACAAAGTCAGACCTATCTCTGAAGAAATGGTCCGTGGCTCCCGAGTCGGCAAAGGTCTCCCCTATCGGTTTGTCCTTCATAACTGATAGCGCAGCGTAGTGTTGTACAGGTTCTCCTATGGTGGCAGTTGCATTTGCCGATGATGATGGAGCGTTAGGCTGTCCAGATTCTTTCTTCCCTCGCCACCACGCAGGGTACTGCCCCTCCTTTCCGCCTCCCTTCCTGAAGCACTCTTCGGCTAGGTGACCTGTTCTCGAGCAGTTTGTACACTTCTTTTCGGGATTCCTCGGAGATGATCCTTGTTTCTCGAGATGTTCGATTCGATTTTGGAGTGCTGCAATGAGGTTCGCTTGAGGCAAGTTCCCGCCAGAGATGGCTACGTCTGGGCGGTTACTGCTCCTTGAGTGTTGGTACGTGATATGCTGAATGATAGCGGAAGGGGAGGCGAAAGTGGTGGGGTTGGCCATGATGTTCTGCATAATGGTATCAAAGGCGACGGTAGGGAAGGCAGCCAGGATTATTTCACGGAATATGGTGTCCGATACATCGTTCCCAGCGTCCAACGCTTCCTTCCTGAGCTCCCGGAACGTTTTG
Source organism: Rhodocollybia butyracea (assembly GCA_015501585.1). NCBI lineage: Eukaryota > Fungi > Basidiomycota > Agaricomycetes > Agaricales > Omphalotaceae > Rhodocollybia > Rhodocollybia butyracea. Next base: position 10,536 of record JADNRY010000651.1, read on the forward strand.
AAGAACCCGTCAAGAGTTTCATTGTCACGGAAGATGTGGTTCCGAAGTCGGCGCATGGCGTGAGTTTTGCGCATGTCGTCTGTTTTACCGAATTCATTCGTCAGGTAGGCCATAACTTCAGTTGCGGTTTTGTTGTCCACATCCGGGACCATCGAAGGTAAATCCGACACATAGGCTTCAATCATCCCCTTCGCTCGGTCATTCCTAAACATCCACTCCCCCAGCGATGGAATTGTGGAGTATACTGGAGTTGGAGCAGGTTCTGGAGCTCCAGGGGTGAGAGCTGGTTTCGATATCGACCCATCTGTATAACCAATAATACCTTGGCTTCTAAGGGCGGTCTTTATTTTTCTTTCGATAGGTGCCCACGCCAGGCGTACACCTCCATCGAACTTTTGGTCTTCGGGAACTTCGGGGATAGGCGGTGGGATCGCGCCGTTACTAGCCATTTCGTATTTCGGGTAAGTCTTGTTCTCGGTTTGGTGTTTTCAGTGATTATCGTTATTAATTTAGCAGGAGGCGGGGCCCATAACCTGTAAACTAGTCAATACGATCCAGTGATACTTCGAGTAAATCAACTGGTTATTAATAAGTAACTATACCTGTAAACTAGTCAATACGATCTAAAGTGATTAAACTAATCAGTAAACTAGATAACAGGTAAGTAAGAAAGATACGCACCCCAGTGATACTTCGAGTAAATCAACTGGGGTGTTAAGTCAAACAAAGTACAGATTAAATACGCCTGCGTGGTAAATAGATATCGCGAAGAAAATAAAAGGAATAAAGTTATACTTTTTTGGAATAAGGAAGACCAAGGGAGTAGGGATCATCCCTATACTTATCCCGGGGATGAACACGGTCGCGGGACTCCTTCTACCGGACCGCACAGATCTACGACAGAGGTCAGCATTTTCAATGACATATGTATGGACATTTTCAGTGACATAGTATGTATCGACATCCTGGCTTTCGATGCTTACCAAGGCATACTGGCGGCGGTGTTCCCCGACTTATCACAACGTCAAATCCGCATCTTGGATTTGGTAGATTGATAGCACAATCCCCACCCTCACCCTCACCTCTTCTCTCTAATACGTACGTTCATTTGTATATTGAAACCATATCATGTGATAAGAAACCCCCTCTAGGAATTCATTGAATTGACTGGGTTTTCTTCAAGCGCACTGTCATATCTTTGACGAAGCCCAAATGAATTATACTGCGATTTTGCTTCATACCGTTCAGTTTACTAACCCCTGTAGGACACCTGGACAATCAGTTTTCGTGGTTCGAACTGCGCGGATGTCTGCGGAAGAAATGTAAACCGGATAAGTGGTTCAAAGGAAATTACTTCAATGCACAATGAAGGATCCGGCTTCTATACACAAGGATTGCGACGGTATCCCACTCCTTTCCAAACATTAACGAATCCATCTTCTGAATCATACAACGTACTTGCAAGAACACATTGTTTCACTACAGGTCAAAACCACAACGATCCTTTTTGAACCCTGGCGTTAGTCTGAATACTGTGGGTCCATTCTCGGCAACAGTCCGTTTTTATTGACAAAGTTCAGCATGTTCCAAAATGTCATCTGTGTGGCGAACGTATCCACAAAGTGCAAATTTGGACAAAACTATACGCTGTAGTCTTAGGAGTGTAGACGAAAATATACTCAGTTGGACGTTATCGGTACAACTAAGTAACTACCTGCAGACGAAAATATACTACAGTAGATAAGTAATCATATAGTAAGAAAAGAAAGAACGCTCACCTCAGTTGGACGTTATCGGTACAACTGAGGGAGGTAAGACCGTGAGCTACGTAGATATATATGTACAATGTCTCATATGTAAGCGTGGAAGCCTGGAGAAGGAAATATAACAGGTAATGTCAAAGCAAAGAATATCGTACGAAGTAAATATCTCAACAAGGAGAAGTGGGATCCACCTCCCAATTTCAAAACGCGTACGATTCGCTCAATGCTCTTCCACATTGCTCAGACGCAGGTGCACTGACAAGTACTTGCTGTTTTGCTAGTTTGAAGATACAGCTCCATCAGTCTGGGGGATTTGCGTGATGTGCACTCATATTATAAACTGTGCGGGTTAGAGCATGCCATGCTCCATGCTTGAAACATCTTTATTCCTTGCGACTCAATTGTGCGAATAAATCTGATGTGAGGCCGCTGAAGAGCATCTATACTTATTTGAGACGCGACACTGTGCCATTTTGACCGTGTCGTCGTTGAAATGTTAGAATAATATTTACAAATCATGTCAAGTCAAATATTGATATCTGGCTTTTGTGCGTAAGCTACAGTCCAATGCCACAAGCATTGCGAAGGCGTATTCCACTCCTGCTCCATCGCTTTACCCAAAGCATCTATCTCATCCTCCGACTCAAACATTCCAGTGGCAAGGAAAGCAGGTTTCAGAACTGGTATAGACGCAACGAAAAGCCTCTTTTGGCCTTGAAATTCGAGATCCACATCCTGTGAATCCAACCTTGGAAGAGCAGTAGTCCGCTTCTGTACATTGACAAAACCTGCATCTTTTAGACGTTGGCCGAGAGTCTCGTTTAAATCCGATGCGAATCTCTTATTGACAAATACTGCGGCAATCGCATCTGCATAACGCTTCATCGGGCCACTGGATAATGTAGCCTCAGGACTAGACTCCAAAAGTTGGATCCACCCTCCTGGTTTCAAAACACGATACAATTCGCTCAACGCCATTCCCCATTGCTCACGCGTAAGTGCACCGTTGATAAGTCGCTGATTCACCAGTTTGAATTTGTTACTCCATGACTCTGGGAGGCTTGTAACGGTGTGTACGGCAAAAGTGACATTTTGGGGATGTTGAGTGGGGAAGAGGCGCTGGCTGATATCAATCCCAGTGAGAGAAACGCTTGGGTGAACATCCTGGGCAACATCGAGTAGCCAAATGCCTGCCACTACATTAATTTCATTTTGATTTCAGGATGGAATACAGACCGGTTCCAGTTGCACTCTCAAGTACCTCGTCTCCAGGATCGAGTGAAATGTCTGGAACACAGATGAGCTGCCCGTTAAACAAAACTTGCGTGAAGTATCGATTCTGCAAATCAAGTCTACCAGATAAAGAAAGGATATCAGTCTCGTATTTCCAGTTGAAGATAAGCGCATACATACCTCTCCCGCTCATCCTCAGTATAAGACACAATGTAGTGGGACACAAAAGGACGTTCCTCGATATGTGAGGAATTTACAGCCATCCCTGTGGACCTTGGCCGAGTACTATGTCTTAAAAAGAGTGCAAATTGAAAGTAGAACTGATGATCACTGGTATTAGCACGGAAGGTGTCACCTCCTGCCAGATGTTTGATGAGATTCTGCATAAGGGCGTTCTTTACCCCTTGCGACTCAATCGTGTGATAGTTCCGATCTGAAGCTGTAAAAGCCTAGTATATACTTATTTGAGGTGGGATACGCCGCTTCGACCGTGTTGTTGTAAGGTGTTATCTGGAGTAAAGTAAATGTTACAATTTGTGTCCAGACTGCAGTCAAATATATGGCTTCTGTGCGTAAGCCACACTCCAATGCCACAAGTACTGCGAGGGTGTGTTCCACTCCTGATCTATTCTTTTACCCAGCTCATCTATTTCATCCTCCGACTTGAACATCCCAGTGGCAAGGAAGGCAGGTTTCAGTACTGGTATAGAAGCTATCATACGCCTCTTCTGGCCTTTGAATTCAAAATCCAAATCAGGTGAATCCAACCTCGGAAGAGCAGTAGTCTGCTTCTGTACACTGACAAAGCCCGCGTCTTTTAAACGCTGGCCGAGGGTCTCGTTTAAGTCTGACACGAGTCCGTTATTGACAAACACAGCCGCATATGCATCTGCATAAAGCTTTATCGGACCACCGCGCCGTATCGCCGTCTCAGGACCTGTCTCCAAAAGTTGGATCCACCCTCCCGGTTTCAAAACGCGAAACAATTCGCTCAACGCTGCTCCCCATTGCTCAGACGTAAGTGCGCCGCAGAGTAGTCGTTGATTTACCAGCTTGAATCTATTACTCCATGACTCTGGGAGATTTGTAACGGTGTGTACAGCAAAGGTGACATTTTGTGGATGCTGAGTGGGGAAGAGACGTTGACTGATATCAATGCCAGTGAGAGAAACACTGGGGTGAACCTTGCGCGCAACATCCAGTAGCCAAATGCCTGCTGCTACATCAATTCCATTTGGGATTTTCAAGAGGATGAACAACATACCGGTTCCAGTTGCACTATCGAGTATCTCGTCTCCGGAACCAAGCGATGTTTCTGGGATGCAGATGAGCTGTCCCTCACATAGAACTTTTGTACAATAACAATTCTGCCAATTGAGTCTATCTGGCAACTTAGAAGCCTTCAAGTGCCTTAAGTAATACCTACCTCTCTTGTTCACCTTCTGTATAAGATGCGATGTAATGGGAAACAAAAGGAGGCTCCTCAATATGTGGCGAGTTTACAGCCATTCTTGTGGACTTGTGGCCAAGTGGTCTTAAAAAGAGTACAGATTGAATACAGGACTGATGATCATTGTGGCAAACTCCCGGCCATTTTGATAAATATAGCAGGGTACTAGTACTTCCTGGTTAATAAACTAGTACGGATAGAGGCAGAACTAATGATAATATGGAAGGCCTTGTCAGAATTTTGCCAGAAGGTTGATGAGCACTTGTATTGTAACCTGTGCGGGTCGCTTGAGAGTTGATATGAAAACCTTAAAGACATCTTTATCCTTTCTGAGCCGGTCGTGCAGTGGTTCCGGTGAGTATGGGGCTTAGGGGGCATCATGCTTATTTGAGGTAGGACGCGCCGGTTTGGCTTTCAATTTCCCGATACATATGACTCCCGAACGGAGCCCCGAATGCTGAGCATACACCAGTGAAGACAGAAAGAGATTTCTAGAGAACTCCACGCCAGATGCTTGATGTGGATAAGTAGCTGTGAACGTTTAAGTAGTGCATTTGCTCCAAAGACATACATATTTGATATAAAAGCATCCCCATCACTTGATGGTTTCAGTTCCTCTTGACCTAGTCATGCGATAGCAAGTTGGAGTCCAAGGCCAATCCGCAAGAGAGTAATTTAACTAAGTTGTTCAGAGAATATTAAAAACCCGTTGCGATTCCATTTGCGAGTACATTCTCTCCCGGATCCAGTTTTATTTGGGTGTATGAAAAAGATAAAGAAATCCACAGCATCGAACTTGCAGCCTCAAGGTTGATTGCTCTTCATATAGTTGTGTGCACAGCAGACTGCTAGCTGTTATTCTGAAGACTTCTCTCCCTGGCTACAGCGTTGTTGGGACATATAAGAAGGTAACAAGTCCGCGGGGTGGATTGAATACACGGCCTCAAGATAAACATCAATAGTTGCATTCTCGTGCTCTAGCCTCTGAGCATATATTTTTGGGGCCAAGGCCTCTAGAAAAAGCGTAATTCATGTTTGCGACGGATAAAGTACCCTTTCATACATAAAAAATCAGACTCTCGTACCTACCTAGTGTAACGTCCTAACCATTCTCTCCAATACCCGCCGTATCTTGTTGAAATTTGTTTCAAGAAGTGTTTCACTTTTACAAGTATATCAGCCGAAGTTCCTGACTTATGACTTTCGGACTGTCCGAGATCCAAGAGACAGCGCCTGAGAACAATGGGAGATCAAGCACTGGGACGGGCGGAGTCCGAAGACACCAGTAACAGACCGAGGGGCCGAGAGTGGTAGGGTCAGAGACACAGGTACCAGAAAAAGGTGGTTTCACCAAGGAGCGTCCTAGTGGAAGGGATTGAGAAGTCATCGAGGGCGCGAGTGGCGGGGAAGGTGGTTTCGATGAAGAGAGTTCAGTTTGCCGAGACTTCCTCGAGACGTACGAGGTATCGTGTCATGATGAAACTCATCATCGACATCGCCAACCTTCGACAGAGCCTTTCCTTCCTTCAGCGGGCGTTGGTGTTTCCCTAAGCATCATGCATCATCGCTTGCGGAGTTCTTCAACTCACCTGGGTTTTTCAGCAAAGTTCTTTAGGACGTTTGTCATCATCGCTGCTATTAGAGTCCTCGTCACGCTTTCCTCCAAAGTTTCTTCCTCTTTCCAGCTTTTTCTTTCGCGGGTTTACTGTTCCGAGTGCATTCATAGTTCCTCTTGACCAAGTTATTGTCGCGGCAATTACAGTCCTTGTATAGTTGAAGGTCTCTGGGAGCATGGGTAGATATTAGGTTGAGCAGATACTGGCCAGTGCATGAGATGAGTTTAACAACTTTAACCGCTGGCGTATGACTGCGTGACCGATAACACACGTCATAAGCGCCCACTCTTGTACCAAATGAATATACGCCTAACGTTTCTTATTGGTCTTAGTTCTCTGGGCAAAGCTTCGAGGAAATCGCTCTTTTTTGCATCTCCTTCGAAGCACAGTTTCACCTTCATCTTGGAAAATTGTCTCGGAGCCCGCAAAACCATCCGCCCCCCGCGAGAGTTGTCTTATGCCCAGTTCAACGGCGGCAGCACTGAAATTCTTAGCACATGTGTGCTAAGGTTACTCAAAAAAACAACTTATGCCTATTTCAGGTTTTAGCTAATGTGTCACAAGATAAATGCTTTGGAGCAAGCTTGCGTACGGAACTACGTGTTCAACCCACAACATGGACTTCTTAATTTTTTCAGATACAGATATGATGCATCTCAACAACACTGGATCCGGGAGAGAGATGGTACTGAAGAACGGACCTGCAACCGGGGTCTGCATTTATTATTTGAACGAACCGCCTTATCAGCGCTCCGCCCAAGCGATCTACCCTATCCATCTTGCCCAAATTGGATTCAAAGTATACGCATGACTGTGTCATGAGCAACTGAAATCATGCCGGTCTGTGAGCATGCGCCACAGTACTAACCACCCATCCATATCAAACATTTGTCGTATCGTTCTCTTTCCATGTCAATGCTAATGATGATCAGTTCATCTCGAATATATGCTAATGATGATCAGTTCATCTCGAATATATGCTAATGATGATCAGTTCATCTCGAATATCGCGCGCATGAATCCTCAAGAGTAGAACAAAGTCGCTCACTCACGGGAACCTCGATCCACACTCTTTATAAGACGTAGTAGTCGGCTAAAGTCCAGGGAAATGGATGAAAACCCCCTCGTACGGAGGAACCTCCTTTTGTTTCCCATTACCTCGCGTCTTATACAGAGGATGAGGATGAGCAAGAGAGGTAGGTATTGCGTAATTTTTCAAAAGGAACTTTGAAAACTGATGTTTTCTTTGAGACTGAATTGGCAGAATCGTTACATCAGGAAAAAACAAAAGTTATACGAACCTGTACGCATAACACGTATCAATTGTATAGATGTTTATATGTCCCCCTATATGTATAGAACTGTACTGTGTGTATACCTTCACTAAGTGCACTGTATTAGTATGTATAGCTCTGTATACTACATATATCCACACTATGAAGACTGTACAGACACTGTACATATGCAGTATTAGTCTGTAGCAATCCATAGTGATACCAGGTCCTTCAGTACGAGGAAGACACCAGATTTTGATCACATTTCAGGTGAATTACTCAGTTTGAGGTGCAAACGAGAGGAGTTCAAAACAGTTTATTGCGATGTAAACAATGCAAACAACATTAAACTACGCGTACACTAAGTATCATTAGAGTTCTAAGCATATACTATGTAGCACGAAACAGATGCGTAACGATGGCAGGGATACCTTATTTAATCGGACACCTCAGTGAGTGAAAGCAGACTGTAGGAAGTATTGTCAGAAATACGAGAAACAAGTAAGAGCGGCGGCGTACCGTTGGGACACCTCGGTGTAGGCAAACTTGGAGGAAGCATTGGCAGCGAACCACATAACAACAGCGGTAAACCTAGAATATTCAGATATGAGCAAGCATTCAAGAAATGTAGACAGCAAAAGATGGACCTTTTCTTTATCACTGACCTCTTTGTAACTAACTCAAATGAAAGACTCAAAAGCTTGCATAATGTTTGGTTGAAGACACTTCAAAGAGTTAGATCCAATGCAGCCTGGGACTTGAGCGCTTGAGCTTGAGGCATAGACAGGGCAGAGATGTCGTCGGAGGGAAGAACTTGAAGAACGTGGTTGAGGAAAGAAAATGTTCGAAAAAAAATGAGAACGAACGATAACGTGACTGTAAGTTTAGGGCAGGTGCCGGCTCTTGGCCATATGACATTGTTTCATCCTTTCCGCTCCTTTCCGCCAATATGTCACTGTTGAGTGATAATAGCCTTAAGTATGTGAAATGCCTTCTAAGTATCTCGCTTACGAGTCACAAGTGGCGACCCTCGGCGGCCTTGATTAGCCTTGATTTCGACCTCAAACACCTTCAGACGCCTTCCCTCTCTCAGCCCTGTAAGTATGTTTTGCCTCTCTGTGTGTGTAATGTAGTATTGTACAGACCCCCCCCCCCCTGTTGTATACTGACTGTAAAGAAGTCTATGTACTCCGATGCCACTGATACATATCCTTTGTATTGATACATCCTCATACAGATAGTATGGTCAAGAGTACATATGATACAATGTATATAGGATGCTACATACACCTCAGTGATGGATACACATCATTTCACTGTTTCCTGATGTATTGTACAAGAGTTTTATGTGAGGGACAGCTCATCTGTGTCCCAGAAATTTCATTTGATTCCGGAGACGAGATACTCGACAGTGCAACTGGAACTGGTCTGTATTCATCACCATGAAAATTTTGAATGTAATTGACGAGGTAGCAGGTATTTGGCTACTTGATGTTGCTCACAAAGTTTACCCGAATGTTTCTCTCACTGGTATCAATATCAATCAGCGTTTATTTCCCAAACAACATCCACGAAACGTCACCTTCGCCGTGCACACCGTTACAAACCTCCCAGAGTTGTGGAGTGATGGATTCAAACTAGTGAATCAACAACTACTTTGCGGCGCACTTACATCTGAGCAATGGGGAGCAGCGCTGGGGGAGTTGTATCGTGTTTTGAAACCGGGAGGGTGGATCCAACTTTTGGAGTCTGGTCCTGAGGTTTCGATATCCAGTGGTTTGGTGAAGTGTTATGCGGATGCGTTTGCAGCAGTGTTTCTGTCAAGAAGTGAACCATTTATATAGTCTGGGAAGTATATCAGGTCAGACCTGATATTGTGGCCTTTTGGTCCAGTTGGAGCGCATGGTTGTCTTTCCAGAGTCATGTGACTTTACAGTTTCTCAATGCAGGACTTGTATTGGATCTAAACGAGACGCTCGACCAATGTCTAAAAGACACAGGTTTTGTCAACGTACAAAAGCAGACTACTGCTCTTCCGAGGTTGGATTCACAGGATGTGGATTTCGAATTCAAAGGCCAAAAGAGGATTATTATGGCCACTATACCAGGACTGAAATCAGCTTTCCTTGCCAGTGGGATGTTTGACTTGGAGGATGAAATAGATGCTCTAGGCAAAGGAATAGACGAGGAATGGAAAGCACCCTTGCACTGCATGTGGCACTTTACTGTAGCTTATGCACAGATATCTGACCGGACACAATTTGTAAAGATTGTTTTTCGGAACGGCATACATATCCTCGAATAAATATGTAGATACTCTCTTTTATGAGTAGCAAGGACAATATGTCGATGTCCTTGAAGATGAAGACTTTCATCATATTAACTCTCAAGTGTGGAACACCTGTTCGCACGGGTGCTCCGTCTGCAAAAGTTATTATACAATTGCTCATCAACCTTCTAGTGACAAGGAGTCTACATTATCATAAGTTCTGCCTCTATCCGGAGTTTTTCTAACACGAACCACATCCCCGTATAAATTTAACGAAATGGCTGCCAGTGGAGCCAGCCTGGAAGTCTTCTCCGTATTGAGGAACATTGCCTTGTGTCCCATTGAACCCAGCTTACAGGTTCTACAAGATCTCATCAAGCATCTGGCCAGAAGTTCCTGGTGCCACCCGGCCCAGTGATCATCAGTTCTGCATTCAATCTGCACCCTTTTAAGACCTAGCACTTGGCAAAATTCCGCAGGAATGGCTGCAAACTTGCCCATGTTGAGGAACATCCTTTTGTACCCCATTACATCGTGTCTTATACCGAAGATGAGCGAGAGAGGTATGTATTTGTTTATCTTTGATAGGAACCACGACGCTGATATCCTTTCTTTCCCTGCTAGACTTGATTGGCAGAATCGATACTTGACGCAAGTTCTATGTGAGGGACAACTCATCTGTGTCCCAAAAATTTCACTTGATCCCGGAGATGAGGTACTTGAGAGTGCAACTGGAACCGGTCTGTATTGAGTCATCATCCCAAATTCTGAATATAATTGATGTAGTAGCAGGGATTTGGCTACTGGATGTTGCCCAGGAGGTTCACCCGAGTGTTTCTCTCACTGGTATTGATATCAGTCAACGTCTCTTCCCCACTCAACATCCACAAAATATTACCTTCGCTGTACACACTGTTACAAATCTCCCAGAGTCGTGGAGTAATAGATTCAAGCTGGCGAATCAACGGCTACTCATAGGTGCACTTACATCTGATCAATGGGGAACAGCATTAAGGGAGTTATACCGCATTTTGAAACCGGGAGGGTGGATCCAACTGTTGGAGTCGAGTCCTAAGGCTACAACATCCAGTAGTCCAGCAAAGCGTTTTGCGGATGCGGTTGCTGCAGCGTTCATCAATAAGGGACTTCCATTGGATTTGAGCGAGACCCTTGATCAACGTCTAAAAGACGCAGGTTTTGCCAGTGTGCAAAAGCAGACTACTGCTCATCCGAGGTTGGATTCACACGATTCAATGGATTTCAAATTCAAAGGCCAAAAGAGGCTTAAAATAGCCTCCATACCAGCGCTGAAACCTGCTTTCCTTCCACTGGGATGTTTGAGTCGGAGGATGACATAGATGCTCTGGGTAAAGATTTAGATTGGGAGTGGAATATGCCCTCGCAATGCTTGTGGCATTATACTGTAGCTTACGCACAGAAGCCAGATATTTGACTGGACACAACTTGTAAAAATTTTATTTCAGAATGGTGTATCCCACCTCAGTAAGTATTGATGCTCTTTGATCAACTTTTGGAGAGTGTTCCTGAGACTACAGCGTACAGGGGTCCAAATAGGAAGCACTTTATGTATGTCTATAAGGACTTGCATTGGATTTACACGAGACAATTGACCAACGTCTGGAACACACTGATTTTCTCATTGTATAAAAGCAAACTGTTAGTCTTCCGAGAATGGATTCAGGGAATTTCGGTTTGGAATATGAGGCTCTGAAGAGGGTCGTTATGGCCTTTGGACCTGCAGTAAAACAACGCTTTCTTGCAAGTGGACCCCATTTGAGTCAGAAGAAGATTTTGATGGTGTGTGGACAGAAATGGACAAGGAGTAAAATATACCGTCGCATTGCTTGTGACCCTGGACTGTAGCTTATCCACAGAAGCCAGATACTCCATTGCGCAAGTTACTTGTCGCACACTGTAGCCTCGCCCCAGCAACTTGTCCAATTTACATTTATTATCTCCCCAGACAGAGTCTGCACATTTCGAGCAAAGAAAATGAATTTGTCCTGCGGTGGTTAGTAAACTGCGCCAAACCGCAGCACAGCTCATCTGGATTTTGTCAAAAACAGGATAATGATGGTTTCAAGACAGCCCAGTCGATGTAATGAATTCCAGGAAGAAAGGTTCTTGTGATTGTATCAGACCATCCCTTAGCATGAAGATCCATGGTTTAAATGTACAAATGAACGTAGAGAAAAGGAGAATTTTCAAGGATCATGCTATCAACCTACTAAATCCAATATGGAGATTTCATCATACGATGAGTTGGGGACCACCGCCAGTATGCCTCAGGAAGCACCCAAAGCCAGGATGTCGAAGCATCTGTGATAGGGAATGTCAATCGCAGATGTGCAGATGCTCAACTCTCCTTCAGAATCTACGGAGGCACCGTATAACACCCATTCCCGTTCTTGACAATCAACAACTACCTGGCTGACGACCCGTATCTTTCCGTCTGCAGAATGAGTCAAAAAGGTACTTTGCATAGGCCTATCCAGACCACTGCTAGTGTTGGTTTGACGAAAGGATAGATGTCCGTCTAGCTGAAGCACAATGTGTAGCAATTCGAGTTGGCCAAAGTTGCTATAGATGAAGAACATCCAGATAGACCCAGAGGAACCACTCAACGCGATATTTGATAAAAAAAATGCATTCAAGATTTGCACGGAATGATACAAAGTGCCTCGATGGGTTGGATGAACAGGAGTACCTGCCTGTACAACAGCGGGATCAGGAAGGCGATAAAGGTTGAACTGGAGTTCACCATTAAGCTGGTCAGAGTATACAAGAAGATATTCTCCTGATATAAAGGTGACTCCCCGACTTAACACCAGCTCAGGATGATACTGAATTTTAGTCAAGTTCACGTGTGGAATATATAAGAATGGACGCAACTTACCACAGAAAGAGGATAAACCTTTTGTGATGGTAGGTGTATAATGAAGACGGAATTGATGATGGCAAATTCATTGCCGATGACGAGGTATCCATTAGAGGCCTGGCGGAGTGCTGGACAATCACAGGTGACAGTTACAACTCCCAAAGCATTCAGTTTGAGTACTGACATCATTCTGGAGACTTGTAAATCAGAACCTAGAAAATTCTTGGAAAGTCGAAACTTACTTTCCTGAAGAGCTTCGAGCTCTAAATGGAAGATAAAACTCTGTGTTTTCATCCACGATGTGACGCTGTATCCGGCAGTAAAAAATTACATTCGGTTCCGTCTCTTGTCGAAAAATTTCGTGTTTTGTCTCGAGGTCATAAATAGTAATTGAGGGGGAAGTTTGGATAATGAGATAACGGCCTTGGTATATTTCGACATTCCTAAAGTACCCTGGGGCTGTACCAACCCCCCAGATTTCTTTGGGTGAACAATGGGGAGAGGCACCGATTTCCCAAAGTGTGTCTAGTCGATGAGCACGCCACATAAGATGCTCTAGGCCAGGAATAGTTTGAGAAACTAGAGAAATGACTTGGGGGACAAAGCGGCCGTTATCAGATCTAGCCATTTTGTACATTGTGGTCCAGACATTTCTGGACAGTGTGATGGCTTGAAGATGTTTACATGTCTGTACCCATCGTTATAAGCCCTTGAGATGAAGATCAAAAGAAAACCTATACCTACCTTTCGAGCAGCAAGTAAATCTGGTACTTGAAAAGACTTGGCCACGTTGAACAGAATATCATTGGGCAGGTCTAGGAATGAGGACGACATGGATGCGATGGCAATGGTTGTTGATCAATTGTTGATAAAGTTCCCAATATCAGATTTTCTTGGAAGCAACGTCTCTTAGTCTACGATCATCCACAGATAGGCGTGGTCCAAAGAGACTAGCAGAAGAGTAAAAGCTTGACCAAAGCCAACATGTACAAAGGAGAAGACGGTTGAATTGGAACTCATGTGATCAAAGATCTGTATGGGCGCTTCTGTTTCAGCCACATGCGGCCTCACAATGGCTTAACCTGAATCTTAGATGAGTAGACCTGCCAAAGTGTGCTCTACCACTGAGCTGCGTGAAAATGAAAGGATAAGGGAAACAGTAAAATGTGAAAGACGAATGCTCTTTCAAATAAAAATGCATGCTGTTGGCCTATTCTAGACTCCGAGTCTTGTAATGTGCTTCTTCAAAGGAGAAACCAGCTATGAGAGGTGTTAACGCTGATAGATTGTTACGTATAATCTCTGAGCAAAGGAATCGGTCGTGGACTGTACATACGATAACAGATGTACAAACAATGACCATCAACCTTCTGACCCTCAGCTTCCTGGGCTTGAACACGGCCCAATCCTTCATATTCTGTACGATCTCTTCAGCCTTTCTTATTGGTTCATCTCGAGACACAAGCAGGGATGATCTACGTCCTATATTCAATCAGCTTCGTAACAACTGCACAGAATTCTGACAAACCTATAATGGCCCAATTCCTAATACTCGGTATCCTCAACATGTCACATTCTGCTTCCCGGCCAGTATGCGCGCCAAGCGTTGTAAGCCATATTCAATACATCAAGTACCCGCTCGAGTTGCTTCCATCACCGCCGAGGTTTGCAACAAAATCATCCATTGCATTTGCGGAACCAGACTCGAGATTTGGATGATAGGAACGGGGAACATTGTCCTCGCGGACCTCTCATACCGTGCCTCAAAGTCGATAGGTAGCCCGACGCCGAGTAGAGTGTGTATAAAACTGGTGCCCATGGTGTAAGTTCGTCTGTGTGATTAATCTCGCGCTCTAGCTTCTGAGATATGTGGTCAAATTTTTTTGGCCTAACAAAAAGCATACTTCATGGTGGCGATGGTTAACTGCCCTTTCATACAAACAATCAGGCTCTTGTACCTACCTAGTGCTGCCCAAACCATTCTCTTTCAATGCCCGCTGTATCTCGTTGAAATTCATTTCAAGAAGCGTTCCAATGTGATTCCAGTGTCAAGTTGTGAGTATATTGGCCGAATTTCCCGACTCGTAACCCTTGAATTGTTCAAAATCCGTAGGGCACCACCTGAGAGGATCTGCAAGAATAGATGCTGTGAGTAATGGGAGATATTGATAATGCACTGGTACAGGCAGAGTTGAAGACACTGGTAACAGACAGAGACAGAGTGGCCAAGAGTAGTAGCGGAGAAACAGGTATCCGAGAAAGATGGCTTTGCCAAGAAGCGCTTCAGTGGAAGAGGTTAAGTCATTGAGGGTGCGACTGGCAAGGTGGCATTGATGAAGAGAGAGAGTTCAGGTTGTCGATAATGGGTACGCGACAACACGCCGAGACTTCCTCAATTCTAACTTTAGCCCTTGGAGGCATCATGTCATATTATCGCCACCCTTTGGCTTCCCTTTTCTTTCGGGACAAGGTGCCGGCGTTGGTGGTTTTCCATCATCGCTGCTATCAGAGTCCTCATCACACTTCCCCTCCAGAGTCCAGCTGCTACGCAAGAAGTCTTTCGGATTCAACTTTTTTCAGCCTTTTCTTTCGCGGGTTTGCCGTTCCGGTACCAGGCTCAAGTTGTCGCAGTAGCCAATTAGAGTCATGGTATAGCCGGCAGTATCTGCTGATGACATATGAGGCTGAGCAGATGCAGCTGGAGATGAGGAAGAGGAAGAGATGAGTGTAAGTGCCGTGTGACCGTGTGACCAATGCCTTGCTAGAGCGCATATCCTTACATTTATCACAGTTACAAAACGAATTTTTCTACACAAAGGGATTTCTATTTGTTTCTTGTTGGTTTTCTTAGATCTCTGGGAAAAACTCCGAGGAAATTGCTCCTTTTGTTGCGTGGTTTTCTTGCTTCTTTGAAGCACCTCTAGGACATGGCCACCATCCACTGTGTCATCAGCGCTCCGTCCAAGCTCAAGCGGTCTACCAACTCCTATCCATCTTGACAAAATGTTGATAACTTGATATACTACGCATGACTGTGTCGAGAGCAAATGAAATCACGCAGGTCCTTGAAGCGGGGAATGTTTGATAAGATGCGCCGCAGGTCCTTGAAGAGGGAAATGTTTTGATAAGATGCGCCACAGTACTACCCATTCATATCAAACATCTGGCGTAGGGCTCTCTTAGGTTCTCTTTCCATGTTAATGTCAACGATTAGGGTTTGAAGGTCCAATCCAATTCAGTTTATTTACCAAAAATTCAATGAATCATGAATTGGACTGGTCCATAAAAAACCTAAATCTGTATGAACCATGGACCTGCACTGATTGCACTGGTCCACTGGTCCAATTCATCCTGGTTCATGCAGTTTAAATCAGTGCAAATTTAAACTGGTGCAGACCGGTTTAAACTGATTTAAACTGCACATGCAAGAAAGATATTCAGATATGTAACAAGTGAGACCATGTAAGAAACTACTATAAAACAATATAAAACACTCAATATATGCTCTAGGCTGCCTTACACTGCTCTTTTACCATGCAGAAATGCTTTCCAGGTTTGGCAGTCATTGGTCATCTGTTAAAACAGACCATGGATAGTGTATTGTATCATGTCAGGCTCTCAGACTTGTTGCATGGTACTGTTCAATAGGTTATGAGTAGTCTTTCCAGTCTTGTATTAGCTTATTGCTTGAGACCATTAGAAAATATAAATTTTAGTGATCAAAATTGGAGAAAATATACTCATTTATCTAAATTATTTTTGCTATGTGGCTGTACCGGTTTAGACCGGTTTAAACTGATTCTTTGTGGTTCACTTTTTTTCTGAGATTTTGATAAACCATGAACTGGACCAGGTTTAAATCATGGACCGGTCCATCTATCATCAGTTCATTTTGCGGTTCAGTTCAGTGCAATTCATCAGTTTTCTGCAGTCCATTGAATTGGACCTTCAAACCCTATCAACAATGATCAGTCCTTGTTCTGATTGGTTCTAGTCTCGTATGCCAGAATCCTCAAGAGTAAAGAAAGGAGTATTTTGCTTATGAACCTTTATCTAATATCCACACTCTTTATAAGATGTAGTCGTTGGCCAAGGTCTATAGAAATGGCTGGAAACTCCCCTCATACGGAGGAACCTCCTTTTGTGTCCCATTACATCGTGTCTTATATAGAGGGTGAACAAGAGAGGTAGGTATTGCTTATATTCTAAAGGATATTGAAAACTGATATTATCTTTGCCTGATAGACTCAACTGGCAGAATCGTTATTGTACAAAAGTTGTATGTGATGGAGAGCTCATCTGCATCCCGGAAATTTTGCTTGATTCTGGAGACGAGATACTTGAGAGTGCAACTGGAACCGGTCTGTGTTCATTGTCTTAAAAATTTCAAGCGGAATTGATGTAGTAGCAGGTATTTGGCTACTCGGTGTTGCCCACAAGCTTCACCCCAGAGCGGTTGAGAGTCGGGTAATGTGGTAAGTCTAGTCGCTACTCGTTGTCGTTGTCTCTCGATTTCTAATGGCCTCGGTAGAAACGCTGCGTGACACATGTATGTTGAGGATATATGTAGCTATTGTAGCCATCGCCCCTGTTATTAGTCGCGCTGCCTGGCTGAATAGAAGCGAGACGTCGCGTTATTGCCATGTTCTTTCCCCGTATCCGAGTCTGTACCAGCGTAACATCTGCAGCATACAACATCCTCGGCAGCGCATTATACTTGTAAAGCTGTCGAATGTGGCTTGATGCCAAGCTACTTTTACTATTCACCAGCGGTTGAAAATGTGCTAACCATTCGTACCCCCTCTTGACCATTACAGCGTGTCCTTCTTTCCACCTGATAGTTAGTGAGCTATCTAGCAGGGTTCCAGGAAATTTTCGAAGATCCTTTCGGTTGTAACACCTCACCTGCTATACGAACTCCACGGACCTGAAGGCGCCCTTGTCTTATGCTTCGCGTTGGGGGTTGGCGTCGTTTTTTTCTGCGCCTAGTGAAATCCGTGAGTCTTTATTTTCTCTAACCCAAAAGGTCCTCGCCTAAGCGCCCACTCTCCTCAGTACAAAACAAATATACCTATGCATTTTCTCGCTAAAAGGTATTTCTGTTCGTAGGTTCTTATTGGTCTTCTTACTACCTCTCTAGGAACAGCTGGTCGCCCTTTTTGTTTCGTGGTTCTTCAAAGCAACCTCTAGGACATGGGCCTCCCTTGTCATCCCAAAGAGTGTTCCAGTGGAAGGAGGAAGTTATCGAGGGTGCGAGTGGTAAGGTATTGTCGATGAAGAGAGTTCCGGTTGCCGAGACTTCCTCTTTGCCTTTGGAAGAGGCATCGTGTCATGTCATCGTCAACCTTTAGCGGTCTCCTTATACAAAATGAATGTACGCATTCTTCTGCCTAAAAGGATTTCTATTCGTTCCGGTTTTCTTAGAAACTTCGCGGAAATCGCCCTTCTTGTCGCATGGTTGTTCTTACTTCTTCAAAGCGCCTCTAGGACATGCCACCCATCCATGCCATCGGCGCTGCACCTAAAACTCCGAAGTAGTCTACCCACTCCATCCATCTTGCTCAAACGTTGCAACTGAAATTATGTTGGTCTTCGAAGATGGGAATGTTTTGACGTGAGACTATCAAGATGCGCCACAACACTAACCACCCATCCACATCAAAACATCCGGCGTAGGGTTCTCCGTTCATGTCAATGCCAATGATGATCACCTCTTCTAATCCTAATCGATCCTAGCCTCGCACGCCGGAATCCTCAAGAGTATTTATAGAAAGTCGTTCACTCATGGGAACCTCTATCCACACTCCTTATAAGACGAGGTAGTTGCCTAAAGTCCATAGAAATGGCTAGAAACTCCCCTCAGATTGAGGAACTTTCTTTTGTTTCCCATTACGTTGTGTCTTATACGGAGGATGAGCGAGAGAGGTAGGTATTGCTTGATATTCTAAAGAAAAGTTGAAAACTGATGTTTTCTTTGCTGGATAGACTCGATTGGCAGAATCGTTTTTTGACAAAAGTTGTAAGTGAGGGACAGCTCATCTGCGTCCCAGGACTTTCACTTGATTCCGGAGACGAGATACTCGACAGTGCAACCGGAACCGGTCTGTGTTCATTTTATTGAACATTCCAACTGGAATTGATGTAGTAGCAGGTATCTGGCTACTTGATGTTGCCCACAAGGTTCACCAGAGCATTTCTCTCACTGGTATTGATATCAGTCAGCGCCTCTTCCCCACCCAACATCCACAAAATGTCACCTTCGCCGTACACACTGTTACAGATCTCCCAGAGTCATGGAGTAATAGATTCAAACTAGTGAATCAGCGACTACTCTGCGGCGCACTTACGTCTAAACAGTGGGGAATGGCATTGGGCGAACTGTATCGCATTTTGAAACCGGGAGGGTGGATCCAGCTTTTGGAGTCTGGTCCTGCCAAAGCTACATCATCCGGTGGAGCGGTGGAGCATTACGCCGATGCATTTGCTGCAGTGTTTCTCAATGCGGGACTTGTATCGGATTTAAACAAGACCCTCGACCAACGTCTAAAAGACGCAGGTTTTGTCAATGTACAAAAGCGGACCAGTCCTGTTCCGAGGCTGGATTCACAGGACGTGGATTTCGAATTCAAAGGCCAAAAGAGGCTTATTATGGCCTCCATACTAGTACTGAAACCTGCTTTCCTTGCCACTGGGATGTTTAAGTCGGAAGATGAAATAGATGCTCTGGGTAAAGGTTTGGATCGGGAGTGGAATACACCGTCGCAATACATGTGGCATTATACTGTAGCTTACGCACAGAAGCCAAATATCTGACCGGATACAATTTGTAAAAATTATTCTATTCCGGAACGGCGTCCCACCTCAAATAAATATAGATACTCTTCACGGCTTATGTTCATCATATCAGAATTACTGCACGAGTCACAATTGAAGGAATAAAGAGAAGAATGAAAGAGTAGTAGGAAGAACTGGTGAAAGCTCACTGTGTCACCGTTATTTCAACTTATCGCTGTATGACAGCTCCCGGGCCGACTGTTCTGGTGCCAACCAGTTCTCCCTCATAAATGTCCAAGCTTAAATCTTATCGCTTCCATCTCTTCTCCAACCTTGAATGGCACGCAACAGCACCAGCCTTTATATCCCGGCCTCGCTTTATATCCCGGGCTCGTCTCCTTCTACTAATCTCAAGCCTCTTTCTCATCGTCATAAATGCTAATCACCAAGACTAGGATCACCCAAGTGGCCTCGTACTGGACCGCTTTTCGTTTCTCAATAAGTTTTGGCTTCAAGGAATCAAGCTGTAGGATCCCATGAGGTTATGAAGAGGAGAGAAATGCCGTGGGCGCCTCGAGTAGCGAGCTGCATTTGCGACCCGTTCAGAGAGTGGGTGAAAGTCGGGTAACGTGGTAAGTCTAGTCGCTGCTCATTGTCACTTGATTTCTAATGGCATCCTGTAGCTATTGCTCCTATTATTAGTTGCGCTGCCCGGCGCTGAATAGAAGCGAGGCGTCGCGTTAATAGTTATTGCCATCTTCTTTCCTCGTATCGAAGTCTGTGGGCCAGCATAACACTTGCAGCATACTACATCCTCGGCAGCGCCTTGGACTTGTAAAGCTGTCGAATGTATTCACCACCCGTTGAAAATGTACTAACAATTTGTACCTTATCTTGACAATTTCAGCATGTCGTTCTTTCCACCTCGGTGTGCTTATATCTACCAGGGTTGTATCACCACACCTGATATGTGAGCTACATGGACCCGAAGGCGCCTTTGTCTTACACTTCACGTTGGGATTGGTGTCGTTTTGTCTGCGCCTGGTGAAATTGCAATTTCTCTGACCCAAAAGGTCCTCGCTTAACCTATGCATTTTTTCCGATAAAAGGTATCTCTAACTCGTAAGTTCTTATTGGTCTTCTTACTAACCCTCTGGGAAAAGCTTCGAGGGAATCGCTCTTTTTGTTGCATTCTTCAAAGCAACCTCTAGGACATGGGCCTCCTATGTCATCGGCGCTCCGTCCAAGCGGTCTACCTCACTCCTTAATCCATCTTGCGTACACGCACGACTGTGGTCACGAGCAACTGGAATCATGCTGGTATTTGAAGATGAGAGTGTTTGATGTGGACAATCAAGATGCGCCACAGCAACTAACCACTCATCCACACATCAACATCTGGCGTAAGGGTTCTCTTTCCATGTCAATGCCAATGATGATCAGTCCTATCAGTCCTTCTTCTAATCGATCTTAGTCTCACACGCCAGAAATCCTCAAAAGTACAGAAAGAGACAGAAAGTCGTTGAACTCATGGGAACCCTTGATCCACAGTCTTTATAAGAGGTAGTAGTTGCCTAAACGTCCATTGAAATGACCTCCTCCCATATTGAGGAACCTCCTTTTGTTTCCCATCACCTCGCGGTTTATAGAGAGGGTGAGCATGAGAGGTAAGATATTGCTGTATTACTTATATTCTATACCCTAAAGGAACCTTGAATACTGATATATCTTGTTCTTGTTCTTTGCCTGAATAGACTCAATTGGCAGAATCGTTATTGCACAAAAGTTACATGTAAGGGAGAACTCATCTGTGTCCAAGAAATTACACTTGATTCACTTGATTCTGGGGACGAAATACTTGAGAGTGCGACTGGAACCGGTCTGTGTTTCTTTTTCTTGAAAAATATACCAAAGGGAATTGATGTAATAGTACTAACAGGTATTTGGCTACTCGATGTTGCGCACAAGGTTCAACCGAACGTTTCTCTCACTGGCATCGATATCAGTGACCGTCTCTTCCCCACCGAATATCCACGAAATGTCACCTTCGCAGTACACACCGTCACAAATCTCCCAGGATCATGGAGTAATAGATTCAAACTAGTGAATCAACGACTGGTCTTTGGCGCACTTACAACTGAGCAGTGGGGAGCCGCGCTGAGCGAATTGTATCGTGTTTTGAAACCGGGAGGGTGAATCCAACTTTTGGAGTCCAGTCCTAAGGCTATAAAGGGGTTGGTCTGGTGAAGCGCTATGCGGAGGCATCCGCCACAGCATCTGCCAATAACGGACTTGCATTGGATTTAAACGAGACCCTCGACGAACGTCTAAAAGACGCAGGTTTTGTCAATGTACAAAAGCGGACGAGTGCTATTCCAAGGTTGGATTCACAAGACTTGGATTTCGAATTCAAAGGCTAAAGAGGATTATGACGGCCACTATACCAGCACTGAAACCAGCTTTCCTTGCTAGTGGGGTGTTTGACTCGGAGGATGAAATAGATGCTCTAGGCAGAGGGATAGACGAGGAGTGGAATACACCCTCGCAATACTTGTGGCACTATACTGTAGCTTACGCACAGAAGCCAGATATTATCTGACCGGACACAATTTGTACAAATTATTCTATTTCGGAACGGAGTCCCACCTCAAATAAATATAGATACTCTTCCGATTTTATTATTTTTTATTAGGTTCATCATATCAGGACTATCACACGAGTCGCAAGGGATAAAGATGGCAAGATTTTCGTGTCAACTCCCAAGACAAGTTAGGTATCCCACTGGCTCTTATCAAGCATCTGGCTGAAAGTTCCACGTTCCATGCCAGTGATCACCAGGTCTGGATTCAATCTGAACTCTTTTAAGACCTAGCACTCAGCCAAAATACAGGGATGGCTGCAAACTTGCCTCATATTGAGGGACATCCCTTTGTATCCCACTACGTCCTGTCTTATACCGAAGATGAGCGAGAGAGGTATGTACATTGTATTTGCTTATCTTTGATAGGCCCGGCAGCTATGACCACTGATATCCTTTCTCT
>JADNRY010000652.1:0-32840 GCA_015501585.1 Rhodocollybia butyracea
TTAAAGTGGCTAGATGTCACAAGTCGGCAGCGCCAGTACTCTCTAACATATAACGCGGTGCAAATAACTTCTAATTGAAGAAACAACTACCAATCTTGTACTTGGGAGGTGGCGGGTAGCTTGTATTCCTAGGTAAATACCCTAAGCTTATAGAGGAGAGAGAGAGTTTAATACAAAAAGATACAAAACACACAGACTTTAAGAGAGAAACTGAGAGAGGGCTAGGAAAGGAAACTCGTCACCATAAAGGGTATATAGGATATGGTAATGTCCAAACTACTATGTATGCCCAAATCGGGTAGGAACTCGTATATATTAAAATGGTTAAAGTCCTTTGGTCCTAGACGGTAATCCGCCCCGCGGTCCACAGGTTCATCTTTCAGGCAGTGGTGCTCGTACCTTGTGTACTTGCTATCCCCCGTCTTACCCATGGAATTATAATGTTAATGGCGGGCTCGTTGTACTCCTCTGGTCAGAAGTAGTATTTGGAACAACTAACCCAGTGGACACTACTAGTATCATATAGGTTGAGCCGGCTGGCCTAGTATCTATAAGTGTATTTCTTTCTAGATTACTTTTGGCCGATGTTCTACAATCTCTTGGGAGGTGGTACACTTCCATGTACCGGTAAGTCTCCCCTATGGTCTGTGCTGGTCTTGGCATGCGATTTATAATATTTGGGTTATCTTCAGCAACACGGTACCGAGTCTTAGTCAAATTCGCTAGTTGACTCTGTCGGACAGTATCTCTGCCTCGTTCCGGACCATGACTTCGGAATATCTTGATTCCCTGTAAGTTAATGTTTGGCCCAGAGCCCACTGACAAACAAAGTTTGTTGTGATGTCGGAGAACAACACTGCCTGATGAGTCTTTACAGACAAAACGTTGGACCAAACATCGTGGCCTGTATCTCGCTCTTACCGCACTCAGTCTCCAGTCCGCTCAAAATCGCTCCATAATGATGAACCCCGAAGCTTCAATTTCCATTGGGGACACTCAGCCTAGCATAGAAATCTACCTGCAAATTTCTCAAAGAAGAGATCTACGTCTAAACCAACCTCCAGCTGCCCTTACAGCGCTATAAGAATGTAAGATGGCCACTCTCTGAAATATATATGGGAAGGAGGTAGACTACTCGGCACTATATAAGATCTAAATTCAAAAAAGAGATGTACATATTTAGACGGGAGGGTGATTTTTGCGAGCACCAAGTGCAAGAGTGCGGGTTTGTGAACTGCGAGCCTCCGTCATCTGATAACTAAAATCGCTAAATCCAAGTATTAATCATCCCGTGGTATAGAAGGAAACGAGCGTGTGGACCAAGAGGCGGAGAAGGCAGCAGCTGGGAGGTCCAGCAACAGAAGGATACTACCGGAGGAATTACATTGTTGTAAACTCGAAAAACAACATGATGATCTGTGGAAAAAGTATGTGAAGTTCAAAGATATTGACCCAGCACCAGCCACGAGGGCCAGCTGTAATTACTGGAAGCTATCCCGACACCTACCTCGCAAGCCCCTCACCATCCTTACAAAGCTTCGTACTGGTCACATGTGACATTCCCCTCCAAAAACACCTCTACAACATCAAACGAGCAGACTCGCCAACATGTCCTTGCTACCGCCGCCATCTGGAGACGGTGTTCCATTATCTCTTCCAATGTTCGGCACACCGGAAGGCGAGGGATTGCCTGCGACAGATTGTCAGTAGGAAGCACTGGAATATGAGCTCCCTCTTCACATCACCCAAACTCCTCCGGCACCTTTTTCTATACGTTGACGAAACCAAACGGTTTCACCACATTTTTGGGGATCTACCGGAGTTGCCAGAAGAGGAAGACAAGTAGGTTCTCGCTCCCTCAGTCTCATTTATCTATCCTTTCCTCTCCTCTCTCTCTCTCACTTAGTGTCTACTTCCTATCTTTCTCTCTGTTTTATCTCTCTCACATCTCACATCTCTCTCGCGATTCTCTCATTTCTCTCTTTATACTTTTACATACATACATTACTTACCTTACTTTACCTATCCACCACGACGCACGGACACTTTACACACCACTGACTAGTGCGTAATCTGGCAGAGAGCACGCTCTCGCCTTGTTCCTCTGGGAACTTACCGTTGCAGGCAGATGCATCTACCATGACAGACCATATATCTCTATTGTTGTACCTACTGTATGTATACTCGCTACCATACGCTATCGCGCAAATGTGAATAAATATGAGTTAAAAATAACTAATAAATAAAAAAATCATCCCGTGAATAAGAGATAGGTATTTGACTCTATTTACTGTACTTCCAGGCTTTGCGTAAGCCCATTGTTCATGAGCTTCTGTTGGGATAGGAGGGAGTGATGACTCCGAATGAGACAGGACAAGACAAAGATTTGCTTGCAGGTCCCTCTGCGTTTCCTGTGATGCCATATTCAATGTGCAGTAAACAATGGTATAACTCTGGAGTATGTATGAGTTCCCAGCCCCTACTTTCCTCTGGTAACCGCTCCAGAGTTGCTCCAGATGATAAGTTTTGAGACTCCTTACAAATGCCAGCCGCAGCTAAAACGTTTCCCATGAGCGCAAGAGCGCAAGAGAAGGAACAAGTTGCCAAGGTTCGTCTAAATATGCGGTGAATCTTCCGCAGATGCCATCTTTGCTTTTGCAACCAGTCTAGCTGCACGTTCACTGGCACAGACTGGGACGATTATGGCCCAAGCGAGCTGAACATCAATGACAATTGATGGTCATGGGAAGGCTATTATGTCGGGATCGAGTCGGCATAGTGGCATCAGTTACCATGTTTTTTTTGTGATTGCCCAGCCCCGGCCCATAAATCGATACACAGACAGCGAGTAGAGACAACAAGCAGCGACCTAAAATTCCACATGACTGAGCTTTTACTGTAGCAAGATTAGCAATGAAACTTGAAGGGATCCAGGAATTTTGAGGAGCAAGCAAGACAGTAAACCGACACCTATGAAGGGGCGCGTTCGTCGGAAGTGACTGAGCTGAACCTGTAGGAGGCGTAAGAGTACAAGGAAAAAGGCACTGGGGATGGGGAGGGGAAGCGAAGGGAGTATATACCATCGTTGATATCATGTCATGGCCAAGATAGTGGGACGGGTGGTGGAGTAGGTAGAAATAGGACCATTACGAAACGAGTTAGTCTCGTAGTCGCATCACTGTTGTCTACGCTCTCCACTGAAGGGAAGATCATTCCCGAAACATGATCCTGCCAGAAATTACACAGAGCTCCAGAAATTCCTACCCTCCCAACAGACGAGGCTGTCCACAAATCAATACCCTGTTCATACGAAGGTATTAGTGGCATTAAGGGAGTCGGTTGCAGTGAGATATAGAATGACAACAGCCTATATGAACTATATTATTACGCAGGTGAGTCTGGTACCAGATTAGAAGGATGAACTCGGGGGCTTCTCCATCCGTGTTTTCCATCTCAGCCTCTAGGCTCCCTTACCAAACTTATTTTGTCACGATGACCTAACGCCTCAGCCTGGTGATATATCCCATCGCCATTGTAAGTCCCCTCACACTCTCTGTTGAAGGAGTAACTGGCGGCTTGGTACCGAATCAGCGTTCTGAACCTTGGGACTGGCCACTGGGTTGTGCTTTGACTCCAAGCCCTTGGTGAAATACTTCCTTTTAGAACGAGGGCAGAGACAACAACACGGCGGTGTGGAAAGTGATCTTCACTGGCAAAATAATTAAAGCGTAAAGGGATGGGTTTGACGGGGAGAGAACAAACAGGAGAACTTCTAATCTGATAGTTTGTGTATGACTGTTCAATGTTCAACGTTCAACAGTGGCAGAGGGTATCTATCGCACTCCTATCTGCACAAGAACTGTTCCACGCCCATCGATGTGTGGAAAAAGGCTGTCTCTTCCTAGATGTACAAGTCCGGGAAAGGAAATTGACTCGACGTTGGCAGTGTATAATGATGTCCCAGGATAGCGGATGGCCGATGATTGGCAGAGGAAAAAGCTAGTGCTGGTGTTTTTCGAACACAGAGTAAACAGTTTCGATTAAGGATAGTGAGAATAGTTCGACATGTACCGAATCTTCAGGAAGGAATAGTGAGGATAGGGATAAGTTGGAAACCAAGGTCTGGGGCCACATCTCGATATCTGAACTTGATGAACACAGCGATATCGATACCGATACAGCATTATCTATATGCGGGTATCTATATATCAGTGGCGGACAAAGCATCAACAACTGTACGCACATAGCTTGATAAATTCCTTTAGGAAAAAACGAGTCCTTCCTTGGCCGTGAATTAACATGTCCATCCAGTTCCATGCTTGATCGACCCAAGTGTAAAAAGTGGTAAAAAGGCGACTGGTTTTCCTTACTTGCTCGAAGAGTTCACCAGCACTATCAAGCCCGCCGAAAGTCATACGACGGAGCATTACAGTTGTTGGCAGTTATCTGAATCTTCTCCTTTTTGTATTGTGGCGCGAGTTTGAGAACAGACGTTGGAGCAATGATAGATAGATAGATAGATGGCGGTCGCATAAAGAAAGAAGGAAACAGCCGGTCCAGGCTGTGCGTCATTTGACGTCACGGTTTCTCGAGAGCTACGTCGTCGTCAAAGATTACTAGCGCTTAGTATCGAGTAGGCTCTGTAACCGCGAGCTACAAGCGATGAATATTTGAATCGATGACCGCGCACTGCGAACAAGTTTTCGCAAGAGACGGCCCGGGCTAAAAGGCTGGCCGAGTCACGTGGCATCCTCACTCAACTGGCGCGCGCTAGTTTAGTCAACTGTCAAACTAGCGACATCCGTCCAGTTAGATTGCCTGCGGCAACCCGACTATTCTGGATCTTGATGCAGCTCATTGTCCAATTAGGGTAGAACCTGAAGGAGTGCTATCACCGTCAATTTCTACTTTCAAGTCCACTGCTTTTGCTCAACTTGTTCAACTCAAGTTCGACGGTTTTGAAAGCCTCACTCAACCGTCTGGGTTCACCTGCTATTGATAGACCATGTACATCACAGACACTGCCTGGCAGTGGCGAGCGAGGCAATGATGCTATCGGTTCCCTCGCGTCTCCAAGCCTAATCGTCCATTCCATGATTAGTACTATCCGAAGTCTCTCGCCATGCAAGTTCTGAATCTGGGCTTGGTCTTGGGCTTGGTGTGCTTTTGGTAGTCACGATACCGGTGAGATACTCTCCTATCTTGTTCCTCCAGCAGTCCTCCATTTCAGGCAGACCTAATCCAAAATCTATATCAGGGTTCAGCAGTGTACATCTTTTGTTGATCGATTTGACAAAGGTAACAGCACATACCAACGTTACCAGATAATGCATACAAACTTCCGTAAAGAGGAAAGGAACATCTGGGGGCAAGAAGCACACGTCGCATCCAGTCGACTGTTAACTGTTTTTCGGGACGCCAACATAATGATAGCTCTAAGTATATCTGAGTAAGCTTCAGACCTTCAAGTTAGAACAACAAATGAAAATGATCGATTATCCAGACAAAACGCTTCCACCTGCACCTCCCCTCTTACGCCCTTTCTCTACAGGACCATTCAAATTCAAAAGCTATGCTCTTCGACGAGAGTAGCATCCTTGCTGCAGTTGGCGATGAAACCGCACTTAGTGTTGTCGAAACCGTTGTAATGTGTGTTGTATTTGGTTTGTTCTTCCTGACTTTATATACTTGGTTCAGTGTGCTTACCAATACTGTAGGTTTTTACGTTGCTGTTGCTACTATAGCATTATATTTCCTCGGGTAGATGTCGGCTTCAAGCTCTTCTGTTTCCAATTCTGTGACTAAGCCACTTTGCAGTCAAAAGGGTTCACAAAAATTACCGGTCCTCGTTCTGTTCATTATCCAAACCATTCTTATCCTTGTTTCCGGCTGGCAATTTGTGTTATGGAATGGAAGTTTTCTGGACTTGTTCTTTTGTGTGTTCATGGATTCAAAACTAGATTTTGACCAGGACCTGGCGAAGCGAATTGCTGTCTGTGATATCCACGTCAAAGGATGGATTAGCATGCAGGGATGGCCTGCATATCTCAATGTTTGTGAACTTTTTACTTAGCTTCCTATGTGCCAACTTAAAATCATCTAGCTTCTAGTTGGTGACGTTGTTGTAGTGTGGAGAGCCTGGGCATTATGGGAATCTCATTCTGGCGTTCAATGGATGTTAGTAATTTTGGGCATATGCAATGGAGGTAGGTTACAGTAGAGTGATCTTAGGCGTTCATTCTAAAGGGCAATACCTTTAGTTGCAAACATTGTGGATAATCTATACAGCTCTGACTTAAAATTCTTGGATACAGCTGGTCCTACTATGCAGCTGTTCTTGACAAACTTTTATCTCATATTGTCGCTGGGGCTAAATATTCTAGCAACCATGCTTATTGCATACAAAACCTGGTAACCGTAGCACAAGTGCCATCATGACAATCATATTAACTCATAGTGATAGGATCCATTCAAACACAATAAGACTCTTGTATGCTGAAGGGCATTCCAAGCGCTCGCCTTCATTCAACGTGCTTGTCTTTTTGGTGGAGTCAGGGGCTACCTTTTGCATTATACAAGTGAAGTTTTTGAGATTTTACCCATCCAATCGGACACTAACTGGAAGTACATACAACCCAGGCTGGATATTGTACACTAAGCATACTTGCTTCACCTTCACTATTGGACGCTGTGCCTCCGTGTTTGCAACGTCTACCATCATATCAAACGCAGCTGCTATTCTACTTGTAAGTAGATCCTTGAGCAAAGATCTTGTTCCTGATTCATCTTTCTTCCAGGCTTTTTATCCGGCATCAGTAACAATAATGTCTCATTTGATGCTATATCGTACAGTGTATTTAGGATGATGGCATGGCTCTGCGCGAACTCCCTGGCTCCTATCTTTGTGTCTTTGTGTCGGAGTGTTCTCGCATTTCCGGTCAAAAGAGTTGCCCACTGGCATTACGCTCCTACCACTGCAAAGACGGTGTCAAACATCTTGCTGGCTCCTGAGTCTCTGACTGGATAATCTTGAAGTACAATGTTGGTACAACGTGCCGAGTCCAAACAAAGTTCAAACCTGATCTCCCACTGCCATGCAGGATATTTTCAATTTGGATCTGGGATAACTCTGACCCTTCAATGCATGCCTCGGAACTGGGAAAACCAAGTTTCCCATTTTATTTGGAGTCATAGCGACTCATAAGTAACTTACACTTGTAATTGTACAGCTATTTTAGATGATAGAAGAATATAGATATACGGAAGGCAATTCAGGGGGAAATCCTGGTCATACTTGATCAACCTGTACATTGGAATGGGCGTTAGTTAGGTCAACTTTCTATAAGGAGAACCTCCTAACTTGCGCCTCTGCTTTCTCGAAGCACTGTGGGGAGTATGTCATCTCTATCTCCTCGCCATTCCCATCGGTTGTTATGTGTTGCTCCAAGTCAACTTGGATATTGACTGGCCTGGGGTAAGTTGACCGAGTAGAATTGGTGATTGTGGTCGTCTCTGTAAAGCCTGTAAGGCCGTTTGTGCCATATTGGATTAAATGCGTATCAGCATGAAAGTAGTGGCGCGAGTTCAGCGTGCCAAGTAGGGCATTGACATATACTAGGAGCAAGTTAGGTGAGATGAGCCTACAGAACAAAGTTAGAATATTTACATTCCCCCGTCATGAAGTCCAGGAGAATTGCCAAATATTTGTTGTGCTGACCGCAAACTGAAATATATGTTAGCTCGTCTCCTGTTGGAATCTGGTTGGAATGATCTATCCGTGACGCCACTTACAGCCACAACTTGAATAAATGCTGCGAATCTGTGACAGGATCAGGCACCCACAAGTGATATAAAGAATCAAGCCCTACGTGCACAACAAAAGTCGGTTGACTGCATAGATAATCAGAGTGTTAATGACGGTGTTGGTTCTGAAATGGCATTTCGAAACCATTAGAAAGATCATTACTTGATGTGAAATTTCCAATTACTTTGAAAAGTTGCTCCGGTTTTCCTTGAGCAGGATGCAGAGAGCAACGGTAATTGCAGAGTCTGATAGGATCCGCACTACGGCCCTGGGCAGGGGTCCCATTGGCTGGTTGTTCGTTTCAGTAATTTGTTGAAGCAGAAATTTTTTTACATACGACAACTTGATAGAAATACATAAACTGCCACTTCCGCACTCTGTTTTTTGGTCAGTTAAACGTCATGGAAAGATAGCGGAACTTCTTACTCTATGGCAATTGACACTAATTCCAGCGTGAGTAATGGATTATGAGCACTTTCGCTGATGTAGCTATGTAGAGTTGCACATACCCACTCCAAATGCTGGTGAAAATCGGTTAAATGAGATCATTTAGGTAGTGAACACAGTGGGTAAACATTTGCTCACCGAAATGCACTAAAATAAGCACCACCTAAATGAATATGTTTATTTGTTAAATATTTATTTGCTTGAGTGGATGTCTGTATACCAGAAGTATAGAAAGTGGAAGTTTCCACTTTTGTTTCGTCACTGACAATGGGAGCCATAAGCTTAGAATCATGAGAAGTATTCCGCGCTCACTGACATTTTATGATTTGCCAAGCAAAAAAGCTAGCATAAGCATTATAACAGTTAAATGTGAATTCAATGGTGGCCAAAATCCTGACGCACAGTTGAACAATTGCGGAAATTGCTGTCTGTTTGCCATGTATGTCAGTCAGCATATTCCTTGATCTAAGCCATGAACCAATTACATTGACGGCAACAGAAGCCTAAAGGCATGTTAGTTTGGTAAAGTCTAGTGCAAATCAGGTCGACAGAACATACGAAGAATTGCCTAGAATGATATATCAGAATATGGATTCGGGAAAACAATGCATATAGCTACCAGCTTCCTCCAACCACTACCGTGGGGTCGCCATAGCTCTTGATCTGTTTTGTCCACCTCTGTTTAGAATAAAATATGGGATTAACAGGAGTTATCTAGCTCACAACATATAGATAGATTGTCTGGATTACTGGGACAGATTATTACATCAGCCTCCACACAAGACTGTTGTACTAATACTTACAGAACACGGTGTGCACGGTATCTAAGAACCTGTGAAATCTTGTGTAAATGTAACGCAGGCCACAAACGCTTGCACTCACATCAATTCCCAAACCTGAGTAATACTTTCAGCCATTTACTACAAGGAACTACATCGAGAGAAACATACCATAGCTTTGATCCATTTGGAGTCCCTTTATAATAAAGGTGATAGAAATAAGCCTTTGTGTTAATGCAAATGAGTATGGGGTAGATGTCAGTTGTTCTGCAAATATACCTGGAGCGTCACTATGCCATACAAAATACACGTGACGATGACCATAACTAGGGCAGCACCTTTAGTGCAGGGTCAGTGGAGGTCGTACATGAGATCGGTGCGTTTAGCCTACCGAAGATCTGCTCAAAGGTCGCGGCGGACACTGGATGGGTTATGACCTCAGGCAGCATACTGTTGCTGTGGTTGGCCATGGTATGGCGAGGGAGTAGTGGGTGTCAGGAACTTATGACTTGTTATAAGGCCTTGAGGATGAAGTGAGAATGGTGCAGCGATAACAGCAATCAATGCTGTATCAGATCTAATTGCATGGTAAATCACCTTGA
The DNA here is from genome assembly GCA_015501585.1 of Rhodocollybia butyracea. NCBI lineage: Eukaryota > Fungi > Basidiomycota > Agaricomycetes > Agaricales > Omphalotaceae > Rhodocollybia > Rhodocollybia butyracea. The sequence continues at coordinate 9,633 of JADNRY010000652.1, forward strand.
AATAGCCATCTTTACGATATGAGTGGCTTTGATCTCTGTCATCTGACACTAAGGAGTTGTGGGGATCAGCAATGAGGAGCTGCTCTTCACAGCCTACAGCTTGAAGTACAGTTTCGGAGCAAGGAAGGAGGGAAATTGAACACCGATAACTTGATTCATTTCTTTTCTCATAGGGTTTCCACTTGTATATTCATAGGATCCCATCATATGATCTAATTGAGTCTGCAATAATCTATCAGTTCATTCAAGGGCCATTGGCAGGCCCCACGCGGGGTGTGTACCAAGTTGCTGGGTGTAAGTTATATGTTAAGAAGAGATCATTAATTTGAAGGACTCTTCGATGTAATTGGAGCAAAGTTATCAAGATCAAGGAACAAATCGAATAATCATCAATAAGTCACTGCATTTCAAGTTGCATAGTATGCTAGGCTGTTATGTTCAAACGCTCTCCTGCCCTGTTTCATTATAGGCCATGATTCAAAGGAATATTTGATGTGAAGGATGCAAAAACAATTTGATAGGAGTGGAATGAGAGAGTTCAGCAGGCCAGCTTCGGCCAGTTTCTCAAGGGATGCACTCTATAACACAAGAATAATCAATTATTACTGGCGCTATCAGTGTCATCAATTCAAAATTATGCATAGGCAACTGGCTATAGCCAGTGGATCGCAGTGGTTATTAAGTTAGTTATGACTGGGAAGTACCTATGGTAAATATATTGTTACAGAGACTGTCAAAGTAATATACTTGTGAAACTAAACACGATCTCAATAAGTAGTTACGCAACTTCGATTTCTTCGCTGCGGGCTGGAGTTCAATCCCGCGGATGCTTTTTATTTTACAGGTTAGGTTAGGGGTTAGGGGCGCCAAAGGCACTGTGTCAGTTAGGGTCAGGTGCGCCGCAGGCGCTACAAACATTTTAATAGTGCAACAAGGCTTTAGAGTGCCTGCGGATGATTTCCCGTCTTGGGGGACCCCAAAGGGAGGGAAGGGAAAGTGGGGGCAGGCCCGCAAGTTGCGCTGTTTTGAAATAATAATATAATTACTACCAGTGATTATTTATTTTATAATGATGAAGTGACTGTGGTGCCTCTGCAGAATTGATGGCACTGACGGCATCACTTAATAGTTTATGATATCTGCGATGTGCGTTTTGGCCTCAGGGATGAAATATACAGATTTTTGTTGGAAGGCACAGTCCTTTGCATAAAGGATGACACCTTCACGATTTTTTCGCGTGTTTGGTTATTGATTGATGTTCATCAGCAGTTTCACAGCCCCATGGAGGCATGCATCAGCAAAAGTGCACGCACATCCCACTGCCTCATGAGCTGCCAGGCTGCCTGTATGGCCCGATATGGGCATATGAGAGGAGGACCTCACGAAGCTCACGATGCATACATATTACTTACAAAGGCAAAGGGTGTGGGTTCATTACGGGGCTCACAATGAATTTGGGTATCACGAGCTCATATGAGGGCACACCTGAGAAGACACAAAAAATCAAAAGCTCATAAGGCTGTAAAAGTCTATATTGCTTCGCATAATCCGAGTGGGGAGCCTGCGAGCTTGTGCAAGGCTAAACGAGCCCAAAAAAGGGTACTATAAAAAAACCTTACCAGCTTATGCGAGGGCACACAAGACCATTAGAAAAATTTATATATATTATACAACGGCGCTAGTTCGAACCAATAGCCTACGGGGACAGTCAGGGCCTGTGTTGATCACAGCCAGGGAGCTTGTGTTCTGGAATCATATCTTGTGAAAAACATATGGAATGAATAAAACAGCAACAACACTACTAATACTCAGCAAAACCTTCGAGATTCTCATCATTCCTACCCTCTTCCAGTCCCAAGTCATCTCCCTCACTTTCACTTGCCTCGTCCAGCTTCTCCCTCTCACCCTCGCTCATCAGGTCCAAGTCAGGTCCAAGTCAACCCAGACTACAGCATCCACCAATACATCGACATTGTTCCTGGCAGATATTGTGTTATTCTGCTGCTGCTCAAACACACGAGTTGCTTCTAGAGTTGATTTATGGCCAACTCCACAGAGATATTGCTTGGAACCAGGACATTTTCTCAGATGCCGCTGAAGGCCCCCATTGCGACGTTCATACTGACCACTTCAAGCGTATACATTTTGAAAAGGATAGGATAATAAAAAACTAAACAGATCAATAAGAGAAAGCAGACGCGATCGCCGATAACAGGATCCGTTAAGTCACATGCTAATGATGTAGCACGTAGATTCTGCCGCGCCTAACTTCAACTTTCTTCCTTATCATACTAATGCATCTAGTAAACACAAAACGCTCGACATCTTCGCCTGGACCTCCTCGGCCATCCAAACGCTCCATCCAAACGCTCCAAGCATGAAGAGTCTGTTGTTGTAAAGGGGGAAAATTCAGATACAAGCTACGCTCATCCTCCAAATGTGGGGACAAAAGCACACCAGAGGGTAGAGATGGGTAAAGCCCTGGGTCAACAACCCGATGGAGTCTCATTCCATAAAACTAGGTACTTATATACTATACAATTGTATACTACACTATATAAGGGAATTGACTTGCTATAAGTCCAGGCAAGTCATTATGAGTCATTTAGAATCATTGCACAGTCATGCACAGTCAATGACTCAATGCACAGTAACTATGTACTACAAATGAGTCAATGCAATATTGACACACTATGACTCCAGTCCATATGAGTCAGTCCAGGTTTGTACACGGAGGCACTTGCAAATATTCCAATCCAAATTCCTACACACCCCCTCAAGTGTCAAAGTGTACAACAATAAAAATTAATAGACACACAAAAGAATATCAGGTATGTTTTAACACCCCTGATTCATAAGTTGGTAAGAATAAAAATTCTACCATGCAAAGTCAATATCATCGGCATAGTGAGCTTTGCTTTCCTTCTCAAGGTCGGGACATTCAGATTTGTAATGGCCCTTCTTCTGACAATAAAAACAAGTAACCTGAGATTTGGGACGTCTCCTGCCAGTAAATGCAGCAGATGCACCCTCCAATACAGGGTTTCCGACATCAGATTGTGGGAGAGAATCCTGCCTAGTCTCCTCATTCAACAATCTAGTAATAACATGCTCATACGTGAGCATTCCGGGTGAGGTTGAATCAAAGTTGATAATGACAGCACTATATTCTGGGGGTAATCCCATTGTCAGTGCCAAAATCCTATCCTGGTCATTCACATGTATTCCAGATTCCTCCATAATAAATGCCAAAGTCTGGATATGACCAATCCAACTTTGCATGCTTCTTGTTCCTTTCTTCTCTGTAAGGAATTTACGGCGCAATGCCAAACTTGTTGCAAATCCACGGGCACGGTGGACATTCCTGAGATTATTCCAGATCTCCATAGGGTCACGGTCTCGCATATGTGACAATTGGCTGGGATCAACACGCATAATCATCATTGCCCTAGCTTCGGCCATTGCTGCAGAATCTCTAGCTCTCTTTGTAGATCCATATTCTGCCATGATTTCCGTTTCTGTCTTATCAGATCCATCTGATTTCTTTGGGTCAATGGTAATGCTAACTGCATTCCAAAGTTTCCTTTCAATAAGAGCAGCTTCCATCTGAATCTGCCATGTTTCGTAGTTGGTGTCATTCAATAGTGTAAAACGTAGCGGTGTAGTAGAAGCCATGATTACAATTCAATATGGGTTCCAAATTTCAGGGTTCAGCTGGGGTGCAGAACACAACAAGTGCTACTTATACGTTGCGGGTTTGCGGTCACAAGATCAAATTTCGGTTCCGGGAATTCCAATTTCCCACGGCAATAGTCAAAGTGAGTTGCGGTTTCGGTGAGTCAATGTGAGTCACAATTTCGGTACAGTGCACTACCTGTGCAGTTGCGGGTTACGGTTACGGTCCAGCTACTATTGCACTACCTGTGCAATCTGGATGGGTTTTGAGTTACGTCTGTTGCACTACCTGTGCAATCCGGGGGTTTCGGTTTCGGTTACCTCTGTTGCACTACCTGTGCAATCCTTACGGTAATATTACCTCTGTTGTACTACCTGTACAATCCTTACGGTAATATGGTTACGTGTGTTGCACACTCTCTGTGCAATCCGGGGTTACGGTTATGCTGTTGCACACTTTCTGTGCAATCCGGGGTTACGGTGTGGTTGTACTACCTGTACAATCTCCACTTCAGTTACGGGTGCAGTGGTTGTACTACCTGTACAATATCCACTTCAGTTACAGCTTTAATTGTGCTACCTGCACAGTCAAAGGTTCCAGGTCCAGTCAATGTACACACTGTACAAAGGCTGCAAGTTACAAGGGTGGTATCGGGTTGTGTTGTTGTAAAGGGGGAAAATTCAGATACAAGCTACGCTCATCCTCCAAATGTGGGGACAAAAGCACACCAGAGGGTAGAGATGGGTAAAGCCCTGGGTCAACAACCCGATGGAGTCTCATTCCATAAAACTAGGTACTTATATACTATACAATTGTATACTACACTATATAAGGGAATTGACTTGCTATAAGTCCAGGCAAGTCATTATGAGTCATTTAGAATCATTGCACAGTCATGCACAGTCAATGACTCAATGCACAGTAACTATGTACTACAAATGAGTCAATGCAATATTGACACACTATGACTCCAGTCCATATGAGTCAGTCCAGGTTTGTACACGGAGGCACTTGCAAATATTCCAATCCAAATTCCTACAGAGTCAACATCTAAACATTCCAAAGATGAAGAAGAGCCGTCCTCCAAGGCTCCGAATCTTCCAACAGCGAGACATCCGACTCTGAGAGCAGTGATGACGAGAAGTCAAAGATACTAGACATGACAGCGACAAAGAGAACCGCAAGCCTGAAGGGAAGACGAAACCTCAAAAGAGCAACAATACTCCAAAAGCAAAGGCTGTAGTAAAATCAAAAAAGTCCACAAAGTCTAGTGGGAAGAAAGCTGAAAAATAGGTTGTTTATATTCCGTGCGCTTTTACTCACTTTTACTCGATGTATATCTTATATTCCATCTCACAGGAAGCATCGCAAGGATGTGTTCAAGAAAGCCGGCCGTTGGTTCCCTTGCGATATAGATCTTTTCGTTGAAATGAAACTGTTGTTCTTAAGTCTCTGCAAGGTACTGTTTATATATTTATGATAATGGCTATGTACTACATTGAGAAATCCTCAAGTTCCAGAAGAGACAAGGATTGGAGTCAACAAGACAAGGTACAAAGCCAAGGCGAGTGAGGAGGTCCAAGATTACTGTACAGATAACGTACACTGAGACATAACTAAGTCCAATAGAGTATAAGTCATCCGAGGGCAGTATGACAGGGCAATACTCTACATAGGCCCTACTATCCATAATAAGTAAGTTAAGATAAAACCGAGATAGATAGATAGAAAGCCAAGAAACGGCCAATATAACATGGTTTGAAATCCATATGGTATTCAGACCCCGCTCCCGGGAACCTCCCGGGAAATGCATAACATCAGTGAACCGGCGCCGGCATCAGCGACACCGGCGACCGCGGGAAAAACCCGTTTCTCACGCTGGGCCTATCTTATCTTCCAATACACTTATCTTGGACATTTTTTGTGAGCCGAATTTTACCTGGCACGCCGCACAAGATATTTCTCTGTTTTTTTTTTTTTTTTGAAATCTGGATGTACCACATTTCTTCTAGAGTCTACTGTGAGACGGTTTCATGTGTGTCCATCTGAGGACTGTAATGGCATAAACGATCTGTCCCGTATGCTCCGCGGAGACCTGTTCCAGGTCGCATTTATTTCAATCACTGACTGTTTCTCAGACTTTTTTGAACTGATTTTCGTGAACATGACATGGGACATGATCAGATTCGGGGTGTCAACCTGATAAAGGCTATGGGCTATCCAGCCTATAAAGTGAGCAGCCCTGTAAATCACACTCGCTCTTTGAAGTTCCTGAACTTTTCTCTGAAAGTTCGTTGGTCCCAGAATTACTTATGCTCTTCAATGAATCTGGCATTCTCGCTGGATTTGGCAGACAGCTGGGAGATAACCTTATCGGTGGCATTGTGACGTGTGTACTGTTTGGTCTGTTGTTGCTTTCTCTGCCATATTTCGTGAGGAATATTTACGAATATGTAGCCGGTTACCTGCATGTGTCCGCTATTGCGCTGTATCTCATCTGGTAAGTTGACTATGCTACACTGGCATCTCTTCAATCATTTTACCAAGCACTGGTGGTACAGTCAAAAGGGTTTACACAAACCTCCGATCCTAATTATGTTCATTATCCAAATCAGTCTCATTCTCAGTTCTATCTGGCAAGCCGTCATTGTGAATGGGGAGTTTCTGGATCAAGTCTTCCACATTCTGGTGGATTTCAAGGCGGATACCAATGAGGACTTGGGGGATCGAATGAGCGCCTGGGAGAGTCATGACCAAGTATGGGTTAGCATGTGGGGATGGCCAGGGAGTATCAATGTTTGTGATTTCATATACTAGTTTCGCTGTGGAAACTGAAGTGGTTTTTTCGCGCCAACTCAAACAATGCAGCTTCTAATTGGTGACATCATTGTAGTTTAGAGAGCTTGGACATTGTGGGAGCATCATACCGCCGTTCAGTGGATATTAATAATCTTGGGAATATGCAATGGAGGTGCGTGCAACAAGTTTCTCTTGCCACGGGGCAATTCTAAAATCTACATTTAGTCGTAAACCTTGTGGACAGCTTGTACATTACTGAAGTTCCCGCTCCATCTGACAATACTCTGCGCCTGTTCAGTTGGAATTTTTTTCTCGTATTTTCGTTAGCGGTGAACATTCTAGCTACCTTGTTCATAGTGTTCAAAATCTGGTAAGTATGGTGTCTTGACTCTTGGAGGCTTAAAATCAATAAGTACGATGTTGACTCATTGCAAAAGGATACATTCAAAAGCTACAAGAGACTCGGGCGTCGATGAGCATATTAGGCGTTCACCATATATGAGTGTGCTCGTATTTCTGGTGGAGTCGGGGACGACATTTTGCCTCTTACAGGTAAGGTCCTTGATATAGAGCAAATAACTAACAGGACACATCCTGACCCCAGGCCGGATATTGTGCATTAAGCATCCACTCCTCATTCTCGGCATTACATACAGTGACTTCCCCAGACACGGCATCTAACATTATTGCTAATATGTTTATTATGGTGTTGGTAAGCAAATAGGTGCTCTTAAATAAAGCTTTAGTACTGAGTCGTCGTTATATAGAGTTTTTATCCCCCATTAGTGACAATAGTATCTCATTTGATCATGTATCGTCCCCAAAACTAATACGTAACTCTCAACTGCTGGCCCGGGCTTTGGATGTACTTTCAGCCCGCGGTTCCGCAGATCGAACCATCCGACTCAGGTTCTCGACTCAGGTTTTATACACCGGGGGAGATTCACTTGCCGAGGTGCGAGGAAGGACACAACTGATGCTACAGGTCTAGTTTCGGTACATGGCGAAGGAATTCCCACGCCTCATTGCACACCCGTCACCTGTGGATCACACGTTTTGTTTCACCTTATGTCTTGTTCTTAAAGTATCAAGCCGTAGCCTCCACTTTTTAGCTGAGGTGCTGGGCTGATAGCAGAGCCTCGCATACTCATTATTCCTTTCAGTCGTTGACACTAGAGTCATGTTTACCTCGGAGCGTGAGTTCTTTATATCTATGCACTGGATACTGTAGTCTGTCGGACAGATATACCTAGTTCGACTCGATCGATGGTAACTACTTTTCCTGTCGTTTAGGTACACTCGTGTTTACCTCTGAGGGTACTTACTTGTTCGACTCCCCGTCGTCCCCCCAGCCCTGTGTAAAAAAAACTGATCAACTTTGAATAACTTCCCCATTATATCTTTCTGCTGTCTCTCACTATTTGAGTGAAAATCGGCAAAGCCTACGCAATTTGTAAAAGCAAAACTAACCGAAATCACCGAGTCGATGCCTTGACTTGTGGGGTATCCTCTAATTATCAATCTTCCCATTCACCCGCAAACTCCGTTCTATCCCTCAGCTTCTTCATCTCCGACGCCGATACGTGGTGTACGCAGACACTGTCGTAATCAACAGCCTTATTATGGTCTTCAAACCAACTGTGTTTGATCGCGTCGTGGAACCCATCGTGGTCGTCAACAATTGTAGTACCCGGAGCAAAATCCGCTACCCATTGCCCAACGAGGACATCGTCTGCGGGGTAGTGCACATGGTGTGGTAAAACTACCTCGGGGGAAGCAAGTCTGTCGACGAGATGAGAGCTGATTAGGACACCATACCCGAGTGGATATAGGTACCACTCGTCGCCCCGATACTCTCCCAGCTCCCACGGGTCATCCTCTTTCTCAAAAGTGGTCTCGTTATCAAAAGGGTTTGGCTTGAAATGCAATTTATGAAAGCCCATTCTGCCGATAAAAATATCCTGAGTTTGAGGAGAGTCCAAGTCTGGTCGACGGTAGGGCAACCTGCGCGCGAGGGCACCGAGACGAAAGAATGCGTCCGTATCTGCCATGAGGTAGTAGTCATATGTGGACCGATGTGCCTCTGAGGCCCATTTTAACATTCTCCATCGCTTTTCACCGAGACGCAGCCCACTCTCTTTCAGGTCAAGCCGGATGATATCACCATAGTGCAAGTGCTCCTCCAGCACCCGTCTATCCTCGTCCCCCTCTCCAGAATACCCAACTAAAAATCTATGGTGTATGATGACTTCATTTTTCGGTACGCCTCGCAGGCTATTTTCTCGGAATGCTTGACGCCTGGCAAACTCTTTTGGTTGCGATATGATACCGATTCGCAACACTAGGGGTCTGGGTGGAGGAGCAAGGAGCCAGGCGGGTTTGTTAGCGGTGAAGTTGTAGTCGCTGGCTATAAGATAATCGCGGATGGGCCCATCATTATCCACAAGTGGAGGTTCATTATCCGTAAGTGGTAGTTCAGAGACCCGATCGACGGGTTCTAGAGCGCGTAATATGAACGGAGAACCGTAAAGATGGATGAGAACAGTGAGTAGAATTATGCTTGGAAGCACGATTAAGACTCGTCTTCGGAAATTTGGATTGACCATCTAAGGCGGAGAAGAAGATTGGTAAACCTATTTGAGCGCCATGCTTATAGGATGTTTTTATTCACAGCTTTTTCAATCGCTGTGGTTCCACGATATAGAGTTCCAGTGAATTGGCAAATCTATCATCTCCCCTCTTTCTATAGACACAGTGCACACCTGTCTCCTCGGCACGAAGTGTTTTGAAAGACTGGATCAAGACAGGATCAAGGTGGTAACCGCCAAGTGATATCTCAATAGTACTCAGCCTCCAAGGACCCGTACTCAATAATATAACGACTTCACAATGGCTGTTTGCCTCGTAGCTATTTGCGTCTACCAACCACTTGAATTGTAGCAAGATTCTTACCCATGAAAGCACCTCCGATGAGCTCGAGGATGACTGAGTCGGTCTCTTTGTAAACTATCATGGGACGCGCGGATAAGGTTTGTCGCATGGCTTTCTTGGGGAAGTGACGGTATAAGTGACGGTATCTGCTCAAAAACTAAAATGGAGACTCAGAGATGAGCAAATGAAGGAGAGGTGCGCGTGGTGTTCTGAGTTTCTCCGACGGTCACTGCTCCCCGTTTCTCAGTTAAAATCCTTAATATTGAAACGATACACAATGTCTCTCATTCCATTAGTTTCTTCCCGTCTCTACCGATATCGGTCTCAGCCCGGTTCGCGCAGGACAACGATGGAGAATTGATCAGTACAACTTATGAGAAGTTCAAATTACCTGTTCGAGGTTGCCACCCATCATCGTCGAATAAATCATGAGCTTGGCTGATTACAACACCTTTCCTCTGGTTTCAAAGCTATCTTTCCTTTCCCATTAACAGGTTTCGACTTTTTCAAGTAGAAATAGACACCAGGAGGGTCAAGGCACGAACTTATAATTACTGATACTTGATACTGTGACTTGTTTCGTAGTTGGGAGATACATAGTAAAATCTATTGATTGCTATGTATGCAACACTACAGGTTGGCTACAGGCAACAATTGAAGGAAGACGAGCTGCGCAGTTACAGGAGATGCCTGAAGCCGTAAGCACATAGGAGATGTGATATGATTTCGTAGCGTTTTTCCGCAGTCCATTCTTGCCAGGAATAATAGAAAGGTATGTAACGACCCAGTGGTTACCGTTGAGATAGAGGTGTAGAGAGTCACTGAGATCGAACAAAAAAGGACTAGCAACTTAAGCGGTGTCGCCATAAGCAACGACTACAAATGTTTCCCTTCCTTCACAGATAGTAATCTTCCTCCCAGAGCAGCGGTCTCACCCGCTTCATCGAACGCAGATATCGTTCCTATCGTTCCGACCCGACGTCCCAAGACATTGGGAAAGTCAATTTAATGAACGTCTCATTCTGACTACGAGGTAGTTTGGAACGATAAAAGAGACGAACAGTAGGTATTAAAGAATGAGGGAAGCGAGATTTGCGACAGATAAGCGATGGATCTCGTCGATGGACAGTTCCGACGCAATCTGCCGCCGGAACAATAACAAAGTCGTCAAAATAGATGATGATAGCAATACATGACCGAGACACTATATGGGGCATCGGATTCGAGGCTTTCCTCCTCCGTGTTCCTCTTTCTCCCCAATAGCATCGGTATCGTGTACCGCGTGCTAGGTACCGCGCTAGGACCGGCATCCGGGTAAAATGGATTATTCCAACTTCATCTTCAGAATCATACACCATCCCCGCCACACTCCCCTAGTCTAAGACATTGCAGCGACATTGCCAATCGCTGCCACTTCCGTTGGTATGACCAGCGGAAGGAGCCCAGTCGGCGCTGTAACAGTGCTCTGGGGGTGATCACAATGTCCCCCTACACATATACACATACCGCCAGGCAAGGAGAATGGCACCATCAACGCCAGCGGTGCAAGTCTGGACGAGGAAGAAAAAAAGGCAGTGAAAATCAATGCCGAGAAAGCCCAAGTTAGGAACGGAGAGAAAGATGTATCAGTGTAAGCCCCTCTTTGGTTTCTTCGAGCTTGGGAAAAGAACATCAGCCCATTCCAGATTTCGCATCGAGTGTATTACAGGGGTTGATCAAGGATCTCGACGACGAAGATTAAGTGAGCGAGCGGAAAACCCCGACCGACCAGAGTCGTATTTGGTGTGTAGCGTGTAAGACCGAAATGGACAAACAGCCGGCGTGTAGAACGATAAAGAGTGGAAGGGAGAAGCTCGAACGAACGCGCTGATACAGTCGATGGCCTTGCGACGAAAGGAAAGAACGAAGACTATTGTGCATGCGTGCGTATTCCAATGGGATTACTGGTTCGAGATTCAGAACGAAGACTCTCGTGCGTGCGTATTCCAATATTCGAGATTCGAAGGATGAATTAAATTATGGAGGTACTAGAATGAGGATTGAGGGAGGTTCATCCCGAAGTCAGTCCTCGGTAGTACAGGGTACAGCAGCGAGATTCTTCTGGAGAAGAGTGCGGTATCCTGGACGGCGGGTTGCCAGCGATACTATTATCACATCAGTTGTGGCTAAGCGTGAAAATCAACAAACATACCTCCGATACTCCAATGCTTGACCCTTCTCCGTCTGCCGACATCGTGTGTAGCAAGCGAGTGTACACAGGGCAGAGTGCAAAACCAGACCCGGAGCCAATTCTCGTGAGTAAGGTGGTAGTGAACGGCGTAAATATCGATGGTAAGAAGCAGGAAGGTCACAAAATGGCGGTCGCAGCCAATGGCCCGGGATCCAGCGAATGAACGAAACAAAGAAGTTTGTTGATCGTGTTTCAATAAGTGAGGTTAAGGGGATAAGATCGAGTTGGGTTGAGCCAAGAGGCGGAAGTAGCTTTTGAAAGAGCTGCGTTGAGTCTTATGTTGCATTTTGGTCAAGCAATTGGGCAGTGATCCTGATAGTAATACAACCTATCAGCTGTGACCAAAGCACAAAGATCAACGAACGTACTTTCAGTGCCTCTTCTGACATGAAGTCACTCGTCCAATAACGTTTTCCATTTTCCTTTTCTTCCCTAAACGTTTACACTGCGAAGCAGCCATAAGAATCATAAGAAAAATTGCAAAGAGGATGTAAAGCAATATCTCACATGTCCAAGCTCAAGGAGCACTCATGGGCACGAGCAACAGTAGTAGGACCCAGCTCCATTGCGATCCTCTGCGGAGTCCTAGTCAACTGTCGCTGTAACCTAACTGGTAAGGCTTGCTGAAGCTTGCGGTGAATAGACGGTGTACATGGACAAACAGGCTAGGGATAGAGATAGAGCTGAGCCGGTGAATGACGCGGATGCTAGCGCTTGTAAACGAGAAGACCGATATTTGTGCTGCACCACTGAGGCAACCGAGTAAGCAAAACTACTTTCGCTCGTTCTACACCAAGACTTACCAGTTCAGTAGTCATGTCTGCAAAAACATCTATGATATGACAAAACTGGAAATCAGCCCGCCTTTTGTATTAGCGTCGAAGGAAATTGTCAGTGTTATGCAGCAAGAAGAACGCGAGACGGAGGTATCTGCTGGCACGTGTCTGCTATTACTAATACCTCCCACGTACGCATCACACGGCGCGTGCGCAATGGCAGCTTCACTTGTCTCAACACTCAGTGAGTTCCTGCCTGGTTGATTGTTGTTCCAAGCAGCAGACATTATTACCAACTATCAAGCCTGGGGTAGATGTCGAGGCTTGACCGGACCCACCAACCGCTACTAATTTCGCTGGTAGCCAAAATTCACCACTCTCGCTCATCTCACCAACTTAGTGGATCGCACCGATGCGTTCATGCTCCTCTGTTAGTCTCGTCTCGCAGAGACTATGTTGCCTAGGCCTCTGGTACATATTAAACCTGTTTGAGAATTGGTCGATGCTGTGACGGCACCCATTCTCTGGTTCAATCGATTGATTCCTTGAAGCGGCGATACAGAGGGACACTACGAGCCTCCGATTGCTGTAGTGAAAGTCCCCGTGCTCTTATCGATTTCGATTTATCAATACCGGCAAGTCAAGTATGTCAAACATTGCCTCCGCAACCTTGTTAATAGAAGCGTAGGCCATGTCACTTTAGCAGCCCATGGTGTGAATCGCTCCAATATACCTATTCATAGAAGATTGGTACTGATTAGCTACCAAGAAAGTACAATACGGTTTCTTATCCAGATGGATCTACTGAATGACTTGAGCTATCAGAACTTATCTGCCTAGCCCTCGTACCATAGAGATTTCAAAAGAGGTACGATTAATAGCTTTCCTATACTTGATAACGATTCGGATGTTCCGGGAGTTTGCTTCTAACATGACCATTTAGATAAAAGCCCCACCGGTGTCCAGCTGGTCTGCCACAACGCATCAAGGCAGCATGGGGAGCCCAAGCTTCATCCAATTCACCGCGACATCAATGATCAGCCGTTCGATGTCAGTATCTCTTCACAAAGTTTCTCAATGGGCAAAGGTTATGATCAGTGGGCTTAGTACGTGTTTCACTAGGTTTTCATAGCTGGTTCCGGCCCTATTGGCGCAACGTACGCACGGCTTTTGGTCCATAGTGGGTTCAATGTGAGCTTGTTGTTCGGGTTTGTACAGTCGTCTTGACTTTCCTCGTGAAAGGTCTGCATGGTTGAGATCGGAGACCTACAGTGCGTATACTTAGCGTCAGCGGATTTACTACAATCGTTACAACAACCAAATTCAGAGACTCACTTCATCCCGGTGCCCACCAGAAGAATGAAATTAGGTTCCAAAAGGACATAGATAAATTTGTCAGGTATTACTTTGCAGTTTTCCACACACACCGGCTACTGAGCCTTCGACAGCATTATCCAGGTATTTCATTTGCCTTGTTCTCTTATTCAGTCCCTTTGCATAACCTCACACTCAGCTTGATGATAGGGTGCTCTTTCCACTGTTTCGTCTCCCACACACAATTTGGTCATCCCAAATCTGGATCCGTCGGCATACAGAGCCAATACTTTTCCGTAAGCTGATTTAAAATCCTCGACTGCCAGAGTGGTTTCCAGTAAAATGTAATACTCAGTCCTGGATACAACGAACGGCAACAATCACACAACAATCTTGGTGCAGCGGCTGTGACACGTTGCGTAGGTGGGATGAGCACCCATTGGTGTGTCGTAGTCCATATTGACTCTCAGTGAGCTGACGCCTTCGTTATAAGGACTTGCGCAACACCCACGTTCCTCAAAGGCGTCGAACGCCCAAAGATATTTGAGAACGATGCAGACGATGACTGCGAATGGGACAAACTCTACCACGCTGCGAAAGTCCTTATTGGTACCAGCGAAGTAGAATTCGACAGCAGCATCCGCCAGAAGATTGTCCTTGACGCTTTAAAGCAAAAGACTGAATACGCAGGTCGTAACGTCAAAGCTCTCCCACTCGCCTGCCACCGAATTCACAACGGACGTTATGTTCGATGGCATGCCGCCGAAAATGTTTGTTTATTTGTTTCTGATTACTCCGGGGAAATGACCCAGTTTCTGCCTTCAGATTTTCGGTAAAAACTTCTTCGTGAAGACACCTCAGAGCGGCCACGGAACATTTCGTCTACTTGCAAACACGCGGTGCACTAAATTGGTCAAACATCCTGATACAGATAATATTGAATTTGTGTCAGTTGTCCAACTTTTTGACTCTGCTGTTGTGTACTTATAATGGGTTGCAGTATAATACGAGATTATATTGCAGACATGAAGGGCGAACCAGACATCGACTTTTTTATTAGAGCTAAAGTCATATTTTTTCTTCATAACATTCTAGGCAACTAACTCACTGCCACTGTATTAGGTTTTTGTCATCGCAGCTGGTGAGATTGTGTTTCGCCAGTCATCTTTTCTTTTCTACTAAAACGAAACAGGTGCAATTGGAACTCCACAGGTTTGCAAGTAGTATCACTCAGCTACTGCTATTTCACTAAGCATTTCTCCGCTTGTTTCTCCATACAGATTTTAGCGAACTCTGGATTTGGTGCCATTCGTGACCAGACAAATCCGCTCATGCCGAATTTGGTAAGTTTTCTATGAATACTTGTATGCTTTTCTCCTGTTGAACTTCCTCCTCAGGCGAGGCGTATTGTTGAGCAGCCGTACATCTTCCTTCCAGCCCGGTTTTTTCCAGCAAGTTAACTGTATTTATCGCTTTAGGATGGCATTCTGCCGGATTGTGTTGAGACAGGTCAGTCAACGCTGTCTTCTGCATCGTGATTTGAAGGCTTGATTATACGCTAGGATTTGGTTGGCTCCATTCTTTGCCTGTTGTGGCTTTGATATACGCTACTAACATAGATACCAAAGGTTAACGCAGTCAAATCACCAGCTCAGCCAGAGTGGGTGCGGAAAGCTGTCAATAACCATCAGACGGAACACAAGGCTGACCCGCTCCCCATGTAAGTCTGATTTACTCTGACCAGAATCACATCTGACCAGCTTTTCTAGTCCGTTCTCAGATCCCGAACCTCAAGTTACTATTCCTGTGTCGGCGAAGGTGACTTTGCCATCAAGTTGGCGCACGTACTCAAGTCTCATAACTGTTCATAAGTTTCCATGGCATATTCAAATTCAACGCGACTCATTCAGCCACGGCCAAGCCAGCTCTCTAGTGGATAGTCGACTTGTTGTAGATTTGAGGTATATTCAGTAATTTTAACCACTACACCTGTTTGACCGTGACCCTTATTAGATTTTTCAGTATGCAAGATGGGCGTCCGGAGAATAGGATCATCTTTGAAAGCACTAAGGATGCTTATGGTATGCCTCAACCAACATTTGAATATAGGACAACTGCAGATTATGCGCTGAAGGCGACGGAAATGATGAATGAGTGCGTACTTTCACAAATAGACTGTCACTGGCTTGGGCCTCATGAGCATGATGGCTACAGCATGACAAACATAGCAAGTGTTCTCGGAGGGTACCTTCCGGGTATGCTGTTTGTTGATGCTCTTTACTTCAGATTGATTTTGGATCTACTAGACTCATACCCTCAGTTCATGACACCTGGTCTTCCCTTTCACTTGGCTGGCTCTGTTCGCCTGGGACACGAGTAAGTTTAAATTGTGTTGGTTCAAATAGAACGCTTATATGTATTCACCAAAAGTAAGTCTGATTCTGTTGCCAACTACAACTCCCAGGTATGGCAAATAAAGAATCTATACGTCGCAGGTAATGGGACAATCCCAACGGCGTTTGCGGCAAATCCAACATTAACATCGCTGGCTCTTGCCATTCGATCTGCCTGTAAGATTCGAGACTTTCTGAAAGGCAGTTCAACTAGTTCAGAGATCACGGCAACACCGGATGAATGGCTCAAATGGACCAATATTAATGACCCGAACTACCCAGACCATAAAAATCTGAGGGAGCTTCAAAGTGTTGTACTGATTTGATCTTTGCTCATGGCAAAAATGATTAGTTGAAATAGTAATTGAAAATACAGACTGAGTCACTGACCACAGTCCTGAGTTAGAACTTAGAATGCAATACATAATGATTCTTCAATTTTCCAAAATCCACCTTCATAACGTCCCATGGCAGCAGAGTAATGGGTGAAAGTTTAACATTCAACTTCTGGACATAGCATGTACTGTACTGAACTGAACTTCTGCCAGTGTTCAGTGGTCCATGGAGCCATGCCCATCCATGCCGTGTGATGGCTACTTCCTTCTTTCGAAGTTGAATTCTATCAAACCTTCGAAGTCAGCAGACCCTATCGTAAGCTTTGTAACAGACTCATTTTATTTCTACACAGTGTCGTCATTTGAATTCTTTTTGAGTACTTTGATGACTACATAAGCGACAGGCTCAAGACAGGCTTCAGACTCACTTTTCCTTACATCTTCCATCTCTAGCCAGTTAACAACCCAGCATACATCGGCATGGTCATTGGTACATTCTGGAAGAGGCTCTCATCCAAGCGTCTTGGCATACTCATCCAAGCACTCTCTCTCATTGCTATCTTCTTTGAGGGTTATGACCAAGGTGTTGTGAGTCGTTGCAACCTTGGGGTCTCAAGATTTTCGAGGCTGACAGTCAACAGATGGGAGGTGTCAACGCTTCTCCTAATTATTGGAGCGTTGTTAACATTGGTAACGGTCTTACTGCCGACGGAGTCACACAGACCACCAAGCAAGGAGGCATTGTATCAATCTATTACCTAGGTGCAATTGTGGGTGCATTCATTGGGTAGGTATCATAACTCATGTTTGAGGAATTAGAACTCACTGTGAGCATTATATAGTGGCTGGATTGCTGATCGTGTCGGCCGTATTAACGGCCTCTTCATTGCTGCCGTATTTGCACTGATCGGCGGAGCCCTGCAGTCAGCAGCACGGAGCGCCACATTCATCTTGGTAGCTCGTGTTGTTACCGGTCTGGGCACTGGTGCTCTCACGTCAATCACTCCAGTCTACATTGCTGAAGTCTCTAGCGCAGGACACCGTGGAGGCTTTCTCGGATATGTATTCATTGCAAACTATCTTGGTATCTCCATTGCCTATTGGTTGAACTTTGGCCTATCGTTCATTGACAATGGTAACTCACAAATCAGATGGAGATTCCTCCTGGCTTTCCAGTGCATCCCAGCAATTATGCTTTTGAGTAGCATAAAACTCCTTCCGGACTCACCTCGATACCTTGCTTCTGTTGGCCGCTATGTAGAGGCTAAGGAGGTCCTTGTTCAACTGCGGGGTAGCGATGGTCCTAAAGTTGAGAGGGAGTTCATGGAAATTTGCGCTGTTGCCTCGAGAGCTAACATGGTGTCGCCGCTTGAGTTTGCCAAGGTCATTTTTGGTCGTGCAACCTCCATTCCTCACCTTGGTCGACGTGCGTGGCTCTGTATATTACTTCAGATTATGGCTTCTTGGACTGGCATCACGGCAGTGACAGCATACTCCCCTGTGCTTCTAACACAAGGTAAGCGAAGGGCATATTATTCAATGCTCACAGTGCGTACTGATAATTTGAAGCTGGATATGGAAGTATTAAACAAGGCGGTCTTGCTGGAGGACTCAACACAATTGGCATAGTTGGGACCATTATCTCTGCGCAGATTGTCGACCGCTTCGGCCGTCGCTCCTCTTTAATATGGGGTGCATTTGGACTCTTCATTGTCAACCTCATTGCTGCATCTCTCTACGAAGGCGCACGACACAATCCCTCGATCACATCGCAAGTCGCTCCCTCCAGCGTGACAATGTTGTTCCTCTTCAACTTGACTTACGCAGCCACATGGGGCACCGTCGCATTCCTCATACCAACAGAAATTTTTCCCTCGGAAATGCGTGCGCAAGGAAACAGTTTCGGCATCATGGGCTGGGCTATTGGAGTGGCTGGACCGTCCTTGTCAACCCTATCATGTTCCAGCATCTTCAATCTCGGACTTATTTCCTCTTCGCAGGTCTAAACCTCACATGGATGCCTATTGTCTATTTGTTTTACCCTGAGACATCGACCGCAGCTTAGAGTCTATAAATTGATGTTTAGCACGAAAAGTCCTTTTTATCCTGCTATGGAGAAGGCATATCTATCTGCAGGGAATGGAGACGTGTTAGGGGGGTCTAAAAGGGGACTCAATATTGCAGGAAGTCTTCTCTAATGATGGGCTGTAAATTTGGATTGTGGTTGAGTGGAGTTACTAGATAAGATATTGTTCCGGCTAACGAGCGGTAGAGAAATGATAAAGCCCCTGAGAAGGACAATGTACTGTGTGGTTGCGTGGGGCTTGAACCCAGGGGTGGGAGGTAGAGGAGGAAAACAATTCTCCACGAGAATAAGATAACGCACATGGGAAAGCCAAGCCGGAACGTCCTATTGACGCTAGTAAGCCAATATGCGGGTCCTGGGATGGGCGGGAGAGGACGAGAAGAATGTGATCTCCAGAGCTGAAGCTGAGATGTAGCGTAGAAATCAGGGATAAGTAGAATACGAAACTCGGCGGCACCATATGCCGACTCTACCGCCTATTTTATCTTATCCTAAAACACTACGCAACTTGTCACGGAATAAGATATTGTTCCGGCTGTCGAGCGGTAGATAAGTATAAAGAAATGATAAAGCCCTGAGAAGGACAACATATTGGTGTTTGCCTGGGGCTTGGCGCCGCATACCCGCCTGGAAAGTCGAAGCTCCGTCCCAGCCAGAGCTCCAGAAAGCAAGACGGAAACGGCGGGCAAACCCCAGAAAGAGCTATGGCTCTCATAATTATAGCAATATGATAGCTATGCGACGTGCATTCAATCAATAGATTAATGATAAAGAAATAGGTAAAACAAACTAAATTAATTAGACTCTTGGCATTGTCTCTCTATTGTTTTTTAACCAGTCCAAGTCCATAATCAATATTGGTTCTGAAATATTGGAAAAACAGTGTTTGGGGGATGAGCACTCCTCAACAAGCTTCCCGAGTGTGTTGGCTGCCAAGCCCAATCCATCGCACAAATTTAATATGCTCTATACAGCAGTAGACAGTGCTGTACAGACCCTTGCTCATAACACTGTAGCTGCTGTACTCTGCTGTAGCTCTGTACAGCGCAACCCGGTGGGGTGTTGTAAGTTGTTCCTATCAATCCGCAAATGATAAGAAAACTTACTTGATAGTCAAGAGTAGTGTGGATCGAATTTGATCACCCTGAGCAAAAATCCTGGTATTTGCTGAGGTGTCAATCTGTGCTACCTGGTACTTTGCCCATACTAATTGAAGAACAAGTCGGCAGTTACCCCACAGTTATCCACATTTTGAACTGACTCGTGCATAGCATAAAAAGAACCTCACAAGTTCCACTACAGGCTGAGTCCACTCACACCACCTACAAATACTACCAGGCGGGAATAAGCTTGTAGCTCAATTTACTACATGTAAGTCTTTCAACGGTGTCCGATGTAATCGATCAGGCATATAGTCAGTTCACCGGGAAGACTCTGAATCCGTCTTAGTCTTCCAAGCACATCAGAGTCTTTACACCAATGCACACAGGGCACACACTGGATCAAGGCCTGTGCTTCCATTAATAAACACAAATGTGAGCCTGGCAACAAGTAGGATATTATAAATTACTGGGTGGCCAGTGTGTTACATCTCCATCGACCCACATTTGTCTTTGTCTTTTGTCTATACTCCCAGACAGATCCTCTGGTGTCCTAGTAAAGATGGCCATATGTGAAATGACAACTATTCCTAATCAACAATCCATTGCTGCCATTATCGCTGAAAGTGCTCTTTACGGTAAAATTACTCCCTTAATCTTTGTTATAATGTACAACTGAATATCCGTATTTTTCAGGCGCATATACGGTCTTTATGATCATTGCTATTCAACGCCTGATGTGAGCTCTTTCTAGAATCATTCGCTCAAGCGCTGACCCCACGGCTAAGCCGAAGAGGGTTGAATGAGCGACCTCGAGTGCTCATGTTCATATCCATACTTCTTATGTTCATATTGTCGACTATTCTCCTCGTCTTGGACTTTACATCAAGACTCAATAACTTGGATGAAAATGCATTTGTTTTTGCACAGACTGCCATTTTTTTACGTTCTTGGTAGGTCATTTGAACAGTGTTTTTTCGGTCTGATACATAATTTGCTTTATGAAGTTTGTCATTGGAGACGCGGTTGTTGTTTGGAGGGCTTGTGCTATTCTCCAGTATGAATGGCGGGTTATTTGGATACCTTTACTGCTACTGACCAGCACCCTTTGTACGTTACATTCATGAATGTCCATTCAATTCAGTCACTAAACAAGGTATTTTCCTCCACCTACTACTCTAGTTATGGCTTTTTTCTACCTCGGCTGCATGGGTCTCAATGATTGGCGAATCCTTGAAAACCAAGCCCAGGTGTGCGCGAACGGTCAACTTGCCGGATACGCACTCTCAATAACCACCAATTCTGTTGCAACTTTTCTTGTTGCATATAAAGCATGGTACATAGCTTTTTGTATCATTAATTGGCGAGATTGACACTACAGCTATTTATAACATAGGGTCCATCGAAAGTCCATGGAAGGCTTGCTTGGAGCACGAATCCGTAAATCGCGAGCTGCAAATATCTTGACTCTCCTGATTGAGTCTGGGCTAATCTACCTTGTAATTTGGGTGAGTTGTGTTTCGCTGTGTCCCGTACTCAACATAACAGGGGATATTCTCTTCCTTTAATAGGCTTCGAAAGGATGGGTCTACAACTCTTCTCTTGGCCAGAAAACTATTGCTGCACAATTTGCCAATACAATCATGAATGCCGCTGGCAATCAAATTGCTGTGCGTGTTTGAATGTTCCTTCCTATTCTCGCTCTGTGTGTGTGTACTGACTTTCTCAATTCTGCAGGGCCTATACCCCACCATTGTCATTGTTATAATCAACCAAGACGAAGACCCCAGGCCGGAATGGGGCTCATCCCTGGGAAACATGCCACCTTCTAGGATCTCTCAGCAGGGTCCTAACTCTATCCCCAGAACTCACAATGGCACCCCAAAATATTATTGGTGCCAATGTTATAAGCAGAGCTGGAACTTGCGATTTAGAGGAGGGTCTATCAAGAGATGCTGCCTCGAATTCAACAAGCCCATCAACGGCATCACTCAAAGAAAGGAGCTGACCGACCATTAGTGGTCACGGGAACGTCACCCCGAAAACCCTAACATTGGAGGGAAGTCAAAGGGAAGTGTAAGATACCTTGATTCCTAGTTTAGCAAATAATTCACCCCATTGAGTTCTTAAGCACACTTTACGAATACTTACCTGGTTAAAAAAAATTTCTTTTTGCATTTTATATATACATACTGGACCTTCGACTACTTACTCGCAAGGGGATGTGACGTGGGACAGATCCTATGAACTTGATTTTTTCGTAAACACCCCAAAAAAAACACCCCCGAGGGCTTTGCAGTGTGACAAACAAAACTTTTGGCGCCACAGTGCCTGAAAAAATAACGGCTAAGCGTTGAGGAAAAATTTGTAGAACTTACCGGTGACCTCTGACTTATGACCAAGTGGGACTTCTCATAGGATTTGGAGGATAAGGTCACGTTCGACGATAATGGGATGAACCAAGACCTGCCGAAGTAGCTTTTGAAAGAGCTGCATCAAGTCTCGTGTTGCATTTTGGCCAAAGGATGCCAATCGGTTTCGTAGTGATATGCCTGCTACGACTCAGAGCCGTTGAGCCCCCAAAGCCGGCCGCATTTGAGTCTAGCCTGGCCCCAGCCGCTCCTGCCTCACAGTAGAGCGTTTCGAGCGGTCTGCTGACAACGTCTAGACCTTGTCTAGACCCGGGGATCCCCGGGTTTAGCAGCAGTCCAGCTACACACAACTGCCAAGTATCAGCTGTGAATAAAGCACAAAAGTCAATGAACATATACTGGACCCTTCTCCGACATAAAGGTACTCGTGCACTACGTTTTCCACTCTCTCTTTCCTCCCTGACCTATGATGCAGAGTGGCAGTCCGTAAGTACTAAGAATCGGATGAAAAAGAGGAAACAAGGGGGTGCAAAGCAATATCTCACCTATTCAAGGAGTTATCATAGACACGCCGGGGTGTATATACTACATATACTAGTCGCAACAGGTGCCATTTATACAGTGTTTGAGCTGAGCAACAGAAGATATCCGTTGTTCGAGATTTGTTCACCGCTGAGGCAGCTACATTGAAGCACTTCGACTCGTTCCACACAGAAACTCACCAAACCGGCGGTTATCTTCCAGTATAAGTCTGACAAAAATGGAAATTACTATTAGCCCTCGTAGACGGAGGCTGCTGCTGTAGATCCCTAGCTGGCGACAGCCACAAATTGGGATTTAGACGTTGTCAGCTCAGACGCTTGCAGTTTCCGAACGTTCTACTGCGCCTTCACTTACCGAAACTCTCTCAAGATGAAGGTCGTCGTCTTCATTGCATCAATTTCAGACGCTTCTCGACCACTGTTACGTAAACCCAATGCTCGGCTTTCGGCATGAACGACGGCTAGCCGCTTGTCCTGCCGGACGTGCCGGACGTGATTGTGCTACGATCACTCGTGACTCCAGAACTCTTGTCCTCTCTGCTATTACTCTCTTTTCCGCATACTCACTTATCCCGCAACACATACACCAACGCCCCCAAGTCATCTGAAGCGCACCTATTAGAGTCCAATCCCCCACCTTTTCTCTATGCAGAC
>JADNRY010000653.1:0-32827 GCA_015501585.1 Rhodocollybia butyracea
ACTGGCTGGATTACCGACAGGTGTCCGTATCGCAGCAGCCCTTGGGTCAAGTGGATCGGCCTGGTGTTCGGGTATGTGTCATCATAAAGTATCCAAAGTACTACCTCCACGCCCAATGCCACTAGGCGCAATAATGGGTGTCACATTTCTCGGATTTTCCGCTCTGCTTGAACCTAGCCTTCCAGCAACAACAGCCGCCCATGCACCCATCTTTTGGCACCAAATATGCCTCAGGGGCACCATAATGCCAGTCATCGCCGTCTGTACCGCGCTAACATTCTTCTACGCCGCATATAGTATCCCGAAACCCTGCCACTTTCCAGGTGATCGGAGCCACGCGTAATTTGCTTGCTGTTGCAGGCCTGCTCACGGTAATCGATCGTGCCCTATACGCTGATAATTATGAAGCCAACGTATGATGCCTTGTATGCGAGAGCCAGAGTGATAGAAGATAGAAACAAGAAGGGAATGGAGATCCTGGATGATGGGACGAATGAGTTGATTGGGAAGTGGAATGCCTTGAATCTTAGAAGGAGTGTTTTACCGTTATTAGCGACTGGTCTCGCGATCTACGCGATTTTTCTGATACCAGGGACTTGAAAGCGTACATTCGAAAACGTCATATTTGACTTACAGTTCCTGATTGGCTTCTTCTTTTAAGCAGGAAATATAGTTCGCGGGAGGTCATCCGACACTTTATACATCTCGGGAGAAGAATCTGCAACCCGAAATCAAAGCTCTTGATGCAGAGAGGCGTAGGTGCGCCCATATATGTAGAGTCTAGTCTCGGTCTCGTGTTCACCTCATACAGCTTCAACAAAGAGAAGAAAATATTGGAGATGCCAAAAAGCCTTTCGAATCTCGTTATCTCTTCCAGCAAATGCATCATTAGAAGTTCATTCAATGTGCAAAACTTGAAGTCCTCAGTAGAGTTCCCGGAACTTGAACATGGTCATCTTGCGAGTGTGTTCAAATAAACTCCTTTCAACGTAGAGACGTGGGTCTTCAGAATTGAATGGTTATGCGCTAACGAAGGGAAAACCTATTTGGATCTAAGTTGAGCTTGAATCAGTTCTCCTAGACAAAGCTGGGAGAGAAACGACGTCGCGAAAGTTCAGATGACAAGTAAAATATTAGTCTTGATGGCCTACTTTGCGTCTTGCCGGTACCGATGGGAGATTGGTCGCTGGAAGTTCGAGTATCAAAAAGTTTTTTATGTAATTGAACCTGAGAAGAGAGTAAACGGTAGGATGTTGTCACTCTCTGGGTATAAATATCGTTCCACGAACCTTGGCACCCCACTAATCTTCCGCAAATGTCCGCATTGGTTGGGTTACCCTCAGGTGTCCGCATCGCTGCAGC
Organism: Rhodocollybia butyracea; assembly: GCA_015501585.1. Taxonomy (NCBI): domain Eukaryota; kingdom Fungi; phylum Basidiomycota; class Agaricomycetes; order Agaricales; family Omphalotaceae; genus Rhodocollybia; species Rhodocollybia butyracea. Next base: position 1,363 of record JADNRY010000653.1, read on the forward strand.
ACTTGGGATCAGTGGGTCTGCCTGGTGTTCCGGTATATGCCATCATATTTCAAGTATCCTCGCCTTTGACACACACTATCGATCTATAGGAGCAATGATGGGTATCACATTTATCGGAGTATCTGCTCTGCTTGAGCCCAGCCTTCCAGCAGTAACAGCCGCCCACGCACCTATCTTTTGGCACCAAATATGCCTCAGAGGCACCATGATGCCAGTCTTCGCCATCTCTACCGCGTTAGCTTTCTTCTATGGCGCATATAGCATCCCGAATCCCCTCGCCTTCCACGAGATCGAAAACACTCGAAAGTCACTCGTTCTCGCAGGCCTCCTCGCAATATCGATGTTGCCTTATACGCTGATAATCATGAAGCCAACGTATGACGCATTGTACGCGAAAGTCAAGGTGATAGAGGATAGGACCAAGGAGGGAACGGTGATCTTGGACGATGAGACGAATGAGTTGATTGGAAAGTGGAATGCCTTGAATCTTAGAAGGGGTATGTTACCATTGCTGGCGACTGGTCTTGCTCTCTACACGATTTTTTGAGGACTTGAGAGCAGGTTCTGTAATTGTATCTGTAGCATAGACTCTGCCAATCTAGAGGACGGTTTCTTTGTAGTCACTTCAGCTCCAGGGTGTAGTCAGTGACTGGTCCAACCATGCGAACTTTGCATATTGACCTTGGGATCGACTATCCAAGGCCAGCAGTAGAGGGACGGGAGATGAAGAGTGTCTGGGCAATGAAACGAGTTGCAATGGATCGCTTTGCATGAAACTTCAAGGTAAGCCTTCAATTCGGTGTATATATAACCTTCTCCACAACACTTCAGCGGGTGTCTAAGAGAATACGAACTGATTCTACAGGACACGAAAGATGTCGACGCAGTGATACAGCCTGAGAGAGATTCTAGAGCCACTGAATAAACGTCAGGGCCTTGGAGAAAGTCGTGACGGACCCGGGTAGTTATAAAAGGTATTAGGAACTCTCCAACTTTCTCCTCACTCGCACGAATGCCCGCTCTTGTTAACTTATCGTCAGATGTTCGTATCGCGGCAGCTCTTGGGCTATGTGGATCTGCCTGGTGTTCGGGTGTGCTATACTTCCATCCCTAACAACCACCTCTAACACGTATACACGTAGGCGCATTGATGTGCTTCACGTTTGGTGGAGGTTCCGCTTTACTTGACCCCAGTCTCCCAGCCGCAGCCGCAGCCCAAGCATCCCTTTTGTGGCGCCAACTATACTTGAGACGCAAAGCAAAGATCCCCCCCGTTGGCGTATGTACGGCCCTGGCTTTTGCCTACGCCGCATACAAACTCCGCAACCCCCATGCATTGAAAGCGATTCAGCGTACTCGCAAAACACTCGCACTCGCCGCCTTACTCACAGTTTCAATTGTGCCATATACGCTCATAATCATGAAGCATACAAATGCCGCGTTACTTGCAAAATCGACAATGGCGGAGGAGAGGAGCAAGAAGGGATTGGAGACAATTCTCGATGCCGGGACGAAGGAGTTGATCAAAAAATGGAATGCGTTGAACCTTGGAAGAGGCACTTTACCGCTTCTGGCGACGGGTCTTGCGCTCTATGCCTTCTTTTTTGACGAACAGACACCAGAACTCCTTTGAGATCAAGAGGTTCAGGATAGACGGTGATATGTACATTTCCAACAGCATTTTACATTCAATCCATGCAGTCTCAGGAGGGTTTAATGATGAAAATAATTCAGACGACGAAAACAAGACAATATTGGTAGCAGATACGGTGATGGTTGAGAGAGTATTTGCTCAACTCACCATCAGTCTCGCGAGAGATCAACTATACAGTACCGAAAAATCGCCCGCTCTCGACGACAGACAACTGACAGACATACACCCATTGTTCCCACCCCACTTACTAAAAGAGAACTGAGTCAGTAAGATGAAAGAATAATTAAGGACAAGAATAAGAAAAAGAAATCAGTTGGCTGTTCTTAGTATTTTTATAAAAGGATTCTCCACCGCCAAAGGCTCCAGAGGTTTGGTGTAAAAGATTGTCATCAGAGTAGGAATCCAAACATAGACTCACCCTTGTAGTTCGTATGGACGAAGGGGGATGAGCTACGCACTTGGAACGTGGAAAGATCTAGCGTTATTCGTGGGATTAATTTACTAGAGAACAACCGAGTTAGTACGTTGGAAGAGAAGAAAAAATGGTCGAGAGAAAGTACAAGGAAAGGATAAAAAGGTTCAGAGGTGCAACTGTTTGGCTTGTGCTCTGCCGTTCGTCAAAGCGTGAAAGCTACGACTGGGGCGGCAACGAAATCATCTTGGAGAGATGGAGGAAAAAGAAAGTAGAACAGAGAAACAAGCTTACATTATTGTTCCTACATTCCTAGCCAGGCTTTCGAACCCCAAAGCTTGCACTCTGACTGAAGATTTGCCATGGTCGACGTGGGTGAAGAATAAGAGGTTGAGCAAAAAAAAAAAAATCGGTTAGCCAAATATCCACGTGACTCGACTCTATGAAGAATCAAGATCACCGTCATCACGATTCACCAACACAATGCAATGCAGATCCCGTCGTGTATGTACATGTATCTGATCTCTTTCCAACTTGTTCGTCTTCAATAGCTTCAATTGGAACTCATTCGCTGCTCCACTGTCAAACTGCTCCACTGCCAGCGGAGAATTCGTTTCTGATGCGCTCTACAGTAACAATATACATTGCAACTTATCAGAAGGTTCTCTCATAAAGCTGGTTCAACAATTATGGAGCCTTTCATCATCTCAGATGATGAAACTGTTCCCATAATCCCAGGCGACGCCATTAAGACATATTCAAACGTCGATGCGATGATGACATAGCGAATCTTGCACCTTTTTTTATTTTTGGATGCGCAGCAATCCCCACTTCTATCAGGACCATGAACACTGTTGCTTTTGGAAGAAAGCGTTATGGTATTCTACTATGCCTGGTAACCCTTTTTTGCTCGATGCGCAATTCCCCGATTTATTTGTGTGATATACAGGTCGGAGCCATAATTTATACGACCACACTCTTGCGCGACGATGTCAGCCAACTCATGTCCTCGGGCCACCGCTCAATATTCTCTCCTTCTCCAGAGTTAGTAATTCAATCCTCAGAAAGCCAACCTGTCGATTACAAGAACGCCCCCCGGCCAGTAGGAGAAGGGACTGCAAATGCAACACTTGTCTTCCTGGCTAGAAATTCAGATCTTCCAGGCGTGCTGAGCAGTATGCAGCACCTTGAAGACCATTTTAATAAACGATTTGGATATCCATGGGTTTTCCTGAACGAGGAAGAGTTTAGTCCGGAGTTTAAATCGTACGTTGCCAGAAACGGAGTTTGCATTCTGCTTTATTGACACTCCCTTATATTAGTGCCGTCGAAGAACAGACCTCTGCGACAGTATCATTCGGTCTCATTCCAGAAGATCATTGGTACCAACCAGATTGGATTGACGAAGAAAGAGCAACTCAAAGTCGAATGGAAATGGAAGCTGCAAACATCATTTATGCAGGTGCGTCGTTTGGATATGCGTCAAACTATCGGCTATTTGACATTTCACCATAGATAGTGTACCATATCGTAACATGTGTCGATTCAACTCGGGGGTATGTCAACAGGCATCAGGACAGGGCCTAGGCTGACCTTCAATTATAGTTCTTCTTCAAACATCCTCTTCTCCAACCTTATCGCTACTACTGGCGAGTCGAGTGCGTGTCACGCCTCGGGTATATTCTCTATTCCGACTTATGTCCCTTCGTTTTCCAGGCCAGATATACAATATTTCTGTGATGTGACCTACGATCCTTTTGACTATTTGCGTGATAACAAGAAAACTTATGGTTGGTTCGTGTTTCTGTGGTGGGTAATCAATCTCATAACTCTTCTCCTTCCCCTCCTCTTCCAGGTTTCACAATATCGTTCTATGAGTGGGAGAAGACGATACCCACGCTATGGGCCACTCTCAAAGGTCTGTTCCCGCGCTATCACTCTTTTGTACCTCGTTCTGATTTCACGGTTTCTATAGAATTCATGGATCTTCACCCTCAATATGTCGCTCCGGAGAACGCTATGACCTATCTCAGTGATGACGGGGGAGAAACGTACAATCTGTGCCACTGTACGCGAGGTCCCGTATTTTCTTTCCTATATACTGATCGCGGTTCCGCTAGTTTGGAGCAATTTTGAGATAGCCGACATGGACTTCTGGAGAGGCGAAGCGTATCAAAAGTTCTTCGAGTTTTTAGATTCCAAGGGTGGATTTTATTATGAGGCGAGTAATCCACTGTTTCTTAGTTTATCGCGAAAACTAAAACCAAGTTAACTCTTTTTCCTTCGCAGAGGTGAGAACTTGAGTTTTTCCTTTCATTCCGAGAGCTGAGGAAAAGCATAAAACTAGGTGGGGAGATGCCCCGGTCCACAGCATAGCTGCCGCACTCTTTATGCCAAAAGATCAACTTCATTTCTTCCGAGATATAGGCTACCGGCACGAACCCTTCCAACACTGTCCCAAAGGCCAGGATTGGAACACTGGAAAATGCAGTTGCCAGTCTTGGGATACACTTGGTGCGCCTCCTTCCTATTCTCTTTGTTTTTCCTTCAGAATCCTGATATTGAGCTGCATAGACTACGCATCTCAGTCATGTATACCTCGTTATGAAAATATGTTTCATTGAATTGGTTCAGCTGGCTGAATCAAACCCTCTAGATCTTCTGCTAGCCTCACTTACCATTACCATGATTGCATGCTTTGCAACAGATACTGTATCCTTATATATTACATGTGTGCTTTTCCTTCTACGTAGATATTAAACTATATTTATGGGATCTGAACTATAGATATAATAATCGTGCCATTGCTGCTCAACGAATAGCGAGTGGAATTACGGATTTCGCAATTCTGACAATGGTCAAGCGCGTAGGACGTTTGAAGATGCCAACGAAAGAGAAATGAAGTGAAGTGAAGTGAAGCCAATGTATAGCGGATCGTTTAGTCGATTTTAAAGTAAGTTTACAGTCGCTCCTCGTCGATCAATGTTTTCTTGGCGTATGTCGCTTCTGGTAAGTATCTCCAAGGGTTTTTTTCTGCAGGGTACGGCCTCTGCTTCAAGGATGTACCCGTACTCGCCTATTTATTTCTTGTATATCTTTTCCGAGAGCAGCGCATGAACTCGCATGAATCGACACCTGGGTTGATTAGATCAGGTCAAAGCTAGCTTTACGAAGCGGGCCGGAATCGGAATTACACGTCATAGTTGTCCTCATTTGTCCTGCCGACGCAAACGCACAACGCTCAGTGCAAAAGCCTCACTACGTTCATTAGCAGTGCACTAAGCCACTTAAAAATGAGCTACTTCACATGAAATCTATTCAGTTCCGGCTATGTATATCGATTTGCCAGAAATACGAAGGTCAAATGATTCCCTCCTTATCTTCTTCTAGCCTTCCCAGTCATTCTTGTTGACCTACTGCTCTTCACCTAGCGTCATGTGACTCTCCACAGTGGAGTTCCTGCAGCGTCTTACACCATCCATCCGATCAGAGAGTCATAATATCCTCTGTGTAATGCCCTCATTTTTACCGGAAAGCTTCCGACAAGGTGAGAGACAACTATATAAATAGAGAAGCGAACCAAGTGCATCCACGCGCACAAACATGTCGTTCGTCTCTCACTTCCAGGCGTACGTCAATGCTATCAGCTCTGACTATGCACGCATATTGCAAAGTCTCTTTATCGCTGCTCTCTCCGTGAGCCTTTGGTCTATCATTTTCCGTCGCCGAAAGGTGCAAGGTGTATCTACCATCGGTGAACTCCCTGGGCACCATCACCGTCCTGGTGGAAAGGAAACCTGAAACAACTCACCGATTTAAAGAATGGGTGGGATTTCCATCGGGCACTGGCGGAGTGTATGCATTTTGCCAATGCTAGGATGTAGTTCACGGCTGATGTGCTCATAGATGGACCCGCCGTAAAGCTCAACGGATTCTTCCGGGTAGGAAAGTTGCTTATACGCAAAATATCATCGTTGAGTCCAAACCTTACAGAACAAGCTCTTCTACACATTTGATCCCCAAGCCATGCATCACATTCTGGTCAAAGTAAGGATCATTAAACGCTGTGATATCAAATTAACGCCTCTTTAGGATGCGGCCTCGTTCTATCGGCTTCGCCTTAGGTGTGTTGTGCCGCATTCGTTTAGATGTTAGTTGCGAGCTCAAGATGAATAGGTCTTCAACCCTTCTCTTTGGAAAAGGTCTACTGAGTACAGGTGGCGAGCACCACCGCAAGCAGCGCAAGATGCTAAACCCCGTTTTTTCGATTGCTCACATGCGCTCAATGAGTGGGTTTCATCGCATCTCATTGATGGATGGCAGCTTATGATCTTGGTTATTTTGCGGCAGTGCCCACATTCTACGATGTGGTTGACCAGGTGTGTCGAGACCCGTTATCCGCCAAGTGCACCTTCTCAACTATATTTATCGAAGCTGGAAACCGCGCTGTCGAACAGAGTCCAGAATGGACCGACAGAGGTGGGAGTTTGACTTTCAAGTGTTATGAATAGAATGTACTGAATAGTTCCTCCTACAGATTGATCTTCTTGGCTGGATGGCCCGCACCGCACTTGAACTTATTGGCCAATCTGGGTTTGGATATTCCTTCGACAACATGGTAGAAGATGCGCCGAAGCATAAGTATAGCATTGTTGTCAAAGATCTCGTGTGCGTTTTCCGTGTAGCCATCACGACCATACTTATCTGAACACTTACTATAGACCTGCCTTATCTCGATTGAGGGTCGAAAGAGACTTCATTCTTCCTTTTGCTCTCAAATTCATCCCTACCAGAGTTTTAACCTTTCTTATGAACACGTTCCCATGGAAAGCAGTTCACGAAGTCCGAGATATGGTCATCTACATGCACCAACTTTCAGTAAGTATTTATCGAGAAAAGAAACTTGCCCTTGAGCAAGGAGACGAGGCTGTGGCGAGGCAAATTGGTCGAGGGAAAGATATTCTTAGTGTCCTGAGTAAGTGAACCAGTCTCCTATAAATTCTGGTCTTGACCTGAACAAATCGAACCAGTGAAAGAGAACCTGCAAGCTGATAATGAGGACAAATTGGACGAAGATGAAATCATAGGACAGGTTCGTCCAATGTCAATCGTTCCGATGTAAATCTTAACAACCTTTTCTTTTCGCAGATGACGTGAGTTTTTATCATGCATGTTTTCTAAATCTGATTTTCTTATCTCCATCTAGGACCTTCATATTTGCAGCAATGGACACCACTTCGGTGAGCGCTGCACTTCTAGGTAGACCCTCTTCTCAAATAACTGATATGGTGAATCGCATAAGAATGGCATGTCCCGTATTCTTCATCTCTTGTCTAGCCATCAAGATGTACAGGACAAAATGCGACAAGAAATAATTGAAGCTCGAAAGAATCGTCCAGGGGAAAGATTGAGCTATGACGAACTCGTTGCGCTGCCGTACCTAGACGCCGTGTGCCGAGAGACTTTACGATTGTAATTTCTCTCCAGTTCAAAATTTGTATCGTCTGATAACTGGGTTATGCAGGTATCCTCCGGTGTCTTCTATCGATCGAAGGTTTGTTGCTACGCGTTCTCGTGTCGTCACAACTACTAATATTCACGGATTCTCCTAGATCGTCTGAAGACAAGGTCGTTCCTCTTTCACGGCCGATACGGGGAAAAGATGGAATCAGTGAGATAACCGAGGTCTTCATTCCTAAATCCACCACTGTGGTGATATCTGTATGGTTTTTTCTTCCGCTTTTGTACGTAGGTTGCATGTGGCTTACTTCTTCAAAACCAAGATCCTGAATGCAAACCGATCTACGGATCTATGGGGCCCAGGTAAAATTCCCTGCTACTTCGACCTTCGAAAGCTGTAGCTCAAAGTGGACCAGATGCACTTGAGTGGAAACCTGAACGCTGGCTTACGCCACTTCCCGAATCTATCATGGAATCGAAGGTTCCGGGAGTTTATGCTCATCTGTACGTCCAAAGGATCTATCAGGATATTAAAGGAGCTTATATGTGCTGTTTTTCTAGTATGACATTCAGTGGTGGAGGTCGTTCGTGCATGTGCGTTTGCCTCTAACTCTAGATTCGCGTTTTCTGAATGGAATACAGTGGATTCAAGTTCTCGCAGTTGGAAATGAGTGCGTAAACCAACTCTTGGGCTATTATGTTCACTCACTTGCATGCCTTCAGAGGTTGTTATTTCCATGCTTGTCGAGAATTTCAAGTTCTCGCTTCCTCCTAAGAAGGACATATTCTGGCAAATGTCGGGAATCTCGAGCCCTGTAGTTGTTGGGGGTGATGGTCATGCTCGGTTGCCGCTGATGGTGGAACTGGCTAAATAAGTAAATAAACTGGGGTGTTGTATCATCATCAGATTTCAAGGTTTTTCCTTGTTCAAGCATTCACTTGCCATAATGTCTTCCACTGCTAGAATAGCTTGCTTGAGTCAGAATAACGTCTTCTAGACGCCAAAACAGGAATGTCAAAGCTGGGTTTACGCACCAAGCGGATTCTGTAATTTCAATTTCAGAAATGCACGGCTTAAACCATATACAGCGAAATCACTCATAATATGCTAAGAAAAATGCTTGACTCTTCGATGCCCTTTAGCAGAGCTCTATGTTCAGTACTGGTTCTGATAACCTCCTTTCACTTAGTATTACTTGCGAGTGTGGGCCATCGCGCCAAGCGCGTGGCAGGTACGAGTCCTGTTGTTTTACATGTACGGAAACTTCTCATGCACTTTGAAGATCAGGGGAACTTGGAAGTTCAGGAGATAAGAGCTGATAAGAGCCATTCCACAGTGTGCAGTACAGAGCATCAAGGCTACAGCGTATATAATCTTTGTATGCCCAACATTTGTAAAATTAAACAGATCTGGACTAACATCATTTTGCACTCCTCAAACCTAACTTTCAATGCATCAGGGACTACCGCCGTCCTCACACAACTAAAAACTTACACAGAACGCACTACATATGCAATGGACTATACAACATCATTGACATCCCCTCAAATTCAACAATCAACTCTTTCTTCCTTTCCACCTCTACCGTATTGATATCTAGATCAGTGTTCGTACAAGCCTGAAATACATACAGAACTACCAACCCAGGGTATCCGTACCAGCGCGCATCAATCTGACGGTGCGGCCTACTTGTGTTGGCTTTGCCCGATGACAGTAGTGTCAGAAATCACTTTGCCCAGCTCTCTCTGACAAGCACCTAGGACCAGGTGTCCGTGTGAGTAAGAGATCTGATTGTGTTTTCGTCGAGGTAGGTTGGATAGCAGAATTATCTAAATTAGCTCTATCTAGCGCTGATGTCCTGTTTCGGGTGTATGTGGGGGAATGCAGCTGGAGATAATTGAGTTCGGGTTGGATACAGGGTCTGATTATGTAGTTGTACTAGATCAGAGGGAGGGAAGGGAAGAGGAAGAGATTAGATATAAATGAACAGTAGGGAAGTCTTGACGTGCAAGAGAAGAAAGAATTATAAGCAAAAGCAGCAGTGTGCAAAGTAGAACACAAAGAACATTTCAACTCACAGATATTATAGCCGAAGAACAAAGAAACCACAAATTCCTGCATCCGCTACATTCAGGACTCATAAAAGTTGCGCTTCCAGTAGCACACAAGGCAAAATGAGAAACGAAGTCAAATTAAATGGAATGTCGACGAGGTTGGAATGGAAACCCCGAGGTCACATGACAAACGCTTTGACATCCCAAATATATCGAAACTAATCTCCTTATTAGGTCAACCCGATTTGGACAAGAGGAAGCCTAATTTAGACAAATTCTCACGCGAAACCGGCCATAAGGACGAGCCTTCATTTCATTCAGGACTCGTAACTGAATGCTTGACTGAATGAAATGTTTTGCGTGCCCTCATAAGATCCCCTTTCCTCTCGCATATCGTGACTCTATCGACGTGGTTGTGAACCGAGTAGCGCAAGCTGCCTACAATATCAACCGTAGAAATCTGAAATGGGTGCCTGTGGCACATATGCTGGACGCAACATTCGTAGCGCGAACCTCAGCTGTTTCCAAATGGGACCGCGACACATCTACCTGCTACCTTGCGTTTCAACAACTCCTCACTGATCTTCACTGATGATATCTTTCAAGTTCTCCTTTTCGCTAAAGAGGTGAAAGATACTTATCTCAAGGCGATAAAGAAATTGAGTGAGAGACCAGAAAGTATCCGAAGAATAACGAATGAACTTCACAGGCATTAAATAACGCTCCATATAAACTGTGGGTTAGTCCCCGCCCCGAACGCAACAAACGTGGGGAAGAATACTGGTTCGGAAAGCAAGCGCTCACTGGTGAGTCATGTCAATCAGGAGATTGGAAGCGCCCAAAAATGCCTTTTGTGACCATGAGTTTTGAAAGATTGAGACAAATCTTGGTGTTGCGAGAAGTTATTGAAGCCAGTTAAGTAAAGTTGGTCCAGTCCGCGTCGACGTCGTTCACCCGACCCTGTTTCTCGAAGTTTCCGACTGGCTGACTAATAAATACACTCAGCCGAGTTTTTAAGCGCACATCTGTCTTGTTTTTCTTGCTCAGTTCTCTTTTATTTTTCTCAAAAATGCACCACCTGTCGACCAACTCCTCCAGGTCTCTCCGACGTGCAGCTGCTAAGGTTTCAAAGCCCTCGTTAACTCGTGGCGCTCACAAGGAGATCAAGTTTTCGAACGAGGGCAGAGCCAGCATTCTCAAAGGTGTTGACGTCCTCGCCAACGCGGTCAGTGTTACTCTCGGCCCGAAAGGTATGCCTTTTTTTTCTTAAAACTTTCACAGCATCTAACGAACCTTTGTAGGTCGTAATGTTATCATTGAGCAGTCGTTCGGTGGCCCCAAAATCACCAAGGGTATGTAGCGCATTTATACAAAAGTTAAAAGTATTCACGCAAACTATCTACAGACGGTGTAACTGTAGCAAAGTCCATCACACTACAGGACAAGTTTGAGAACCTTGGTGCTCGGTATGCGTTTTTTTGCTACCACTTGCCAAGATTTCGCTGACCTGTAACCAGTCTCGTCCAGGACGTTGCACAAAAGACCAACGAAATAGCCGGTGACGGTACAACTACTGCTACTGTCCTTGCACGAGCCATATATTCCGAAGGTGTCAAAAACGTTGCAGCAGGATGCAACCCCATGGACCTTCGTCGCGGCTCGCAAGCTGCTGTTGACCGCGTCGTCGAATTCTTGGCTTCGCAAACTAAGACAATCACGACTACTGCCGAGATTGCCCAAGTTGCTACCATTTCCGCAAATGGTGACGTACATGTCGGTAACCTCATTGCTCAAGCTATGGAGAAGGTTGGAAAAGAAGGTGTTATCACTGTGAAGGAAGGAAAGACCATTGATGACGAGATTGAGGTTACGGAGGGCATGCGGTTCGACCGAGGATTTATCTCCCCATACTTCATTACCGACGTGAAGGGTCAAAAGGTCGAGTTTGAAAAGCCTCTCATTCTTCTCTCCGAGAAGAAAATCTCTGCTCTGCAGGACATCCTCCCATCCCTTGAGCTTGCTGCTCAGTCCCGCCGTCCTCTTCTCATCATTGCCGAGGACATTGACGGTGAGGCCCTTGCCGCCTGCCTTGTCAACAAGCTACGTGGTCAGCTCGCTGTTGCTGCTGTCAAAGCTCCTGGCTTTGGTGACAACCGAAAGTCTATTCTCGGCGATCTCGCTATTCTGACAGGTGGTACCGTCTTCACTGACGAAATTGACATCAAGCTCGACAAAGCTACCCCGGACATGTTTGGAACCACGGGAAGCGTCACTATCACCAAGGAGGATACTATCTTCCTAAACGGTGAAGGCGCGAAGGATGCTATCCAGGCCCGCTGTGAGCAGCTTCGTGATCTCATTGCTGACCCTACTACCTCCGACTACGACCGCACCCGTTTGCAAGAACGTCTTGCCAAGCTCTCCGGCGGTGTTGCTGTTATCAAAGTCGGTGGTTCCAGTGAAGTTGAGGTTGGCGAGAAGAAGGACCGTTACGATGACGCCCTCAATGCCACGCGTGCTGCCGTAGAAGAAGGTATCCTTCCCGGAGGTGGTGTCGCTCTCCTCAAAGCTTCTCTTATGCTTAGCACAACCTCTCCATCCCCCACTTCTTCCGCTTCCCCTGTTTCTCCCAACGCCATCCCCATTCCTACTGCCAACTTTGACCAGGACCTCGGTGTTTCGATCATTCGCCGTGCTATCTCTGTTCCTTCCCGTGCCATCCTTAACAACGCCGGTGAGGAATCTAGTGTCATTGTTGGTACCCTTCTTTCAACCTACGGTGCACCCGACAAGTTTGCTTGGGGTTATGATGCCAGCAAGGGCGAATATGTTGACATGATCAAGGCTGGTATTGTTGACCCGTTAAAAGTGGTCCGAACTGCTCTTGTTGATGCTGCTGGTGTTGCGAGCTTGTTAACGACCAGTGAATGCTGTGTTGTCGATGCCCCAGAGGAGGAGAAAGCAGGTAATCCTATGGGTGGAATGGGTGGAATGGGCGGTATGGGTGGTATGGGTGGATACTAAGCGCGCGCAGTTTGACGTTCGTATCTAGTTATGAGACTTGCATACTTCAACGGAGGAAGTCTGCTATGTCTCCGAAAAGGATAATGGCAGATATGCCTGTGCTATCCCATTGCTTCATATGTATTATGACTTACACGCAACCTACTTAGATGTACCCTTCTCTTAATGAACCCAATCCCACTCATTCTATAATACTCAATTTTCTCAAATGAATAAGGAATCACACTACAAGTGTATGCAATTAGGCAATGAAGTTAGTATAGTCCGAAGATCAATTGACAATGCGTCTATGTATAAGTGAATCGAGGTATATGTGCGAGTGCAATCAACCCGTTCGTGGTTGGATCTCGTACTGTGATACCCGCGTCAGCGAGAAGTTTGTCTGACAGCAAAGTTTTTGAATCGGTGCTTTGGCGCTCTTGATACTCACACCTCCAGGCTCGTAGGCCCCGGAGCTTTGACATGTGTCTCACACTAGGCGTATTAGCTCAATGTGATTCAAGTTTAACTTCACAGTGCGAATTGAAGAAACAAATGCCTATGGTACACATATACTTAACTTTTTAGGCCAATTCCACTATCAGTGGCAACTGAGAACTCCCATCCCCTCCATCGACGACAGGGTTCGCAATTCCCGACATCTGCCAAAAAATACTCTTTCTAGGCGCAAGCGAGAATTTGAACTTTTCGACGAGCATAGAGATAACAACCTCTGATAGTGTATAAGTAAGCTATGTCTGCAACAAGTTGAAGTCAAAGGAATACACACTCATTTCCAACTGCGAAAACTTGAATCCACTATCGCAAATTCAACAAAACAGAAGTTTCAGCTTGAAAGCAGGGCTTACATGCATGCGCGACTTCCACCGCTGAAGGTCATACTAGGAATTTAGTCGATAAGTTTCTCCTCGATACGTGCTATACAACAAATGTTAAACCCACAGGTTAGCATATATTGCGGGGATCTTAGAATTCGTGATAGATCCGGGAAGTGGCGAAAGCCAGCGTTCGGGTTTCCACTCAAGTGCATCTACTCAAATTTGAATAACACTAGATGATAGAAGTATGAATTTTACCTGGTCCCCATAGCTCCGAAGATCGGTTTGCATTCAAGGCCTGACGTTGAGAAGTAAGTCGACGCAAAGGTAAAGTAGAAAAAGAATACAGATAACACCACCGTGGTGGATTTAGGAATAAAGATCTCGGTTATCTCGCTGTTTCCATCCTTGCTCTGGACCGGTTGCGAAACCGGAATGACGATGTCTTCGTCAGACCTAGATATCACGCATAGATCAAAAATAAGTCATCTTTAGGAGCGTCGCGATCAAACTGACACCCGAAATAGTGAGGTCACTGGGGGGTGTCTAATTGTACACCATATTAAGTTTAACCGTAGACAAAATGGACTGTAATTTTACTTACAATCGCAAGGTTTCTCGGCACACGGCGTCCAGGTATGGAAGCGCAACAAGTTCGTCGTAGCTAAATCTTTCTCCTTGATGTTTGTTTCTAGCTTCGAGGATTTCTCGTCGCATTTTGTCCTGGACATCTGGATGCATCGCTAACAAGTGAAGAATGCGTGACAGACCGTTCTTTTGTAGACCATGTCAATCTAAGTAGAGGGACTGGCTAGAACACTTACGGATGTGGTATCCATTGCAGCAAATATGAAAGTCCTGAGACAGATTTAATAGGTCAACCAGTGTAGCCCGAAATATCAAAGCACTTGGGCTCACGACATCTACTCAAAAGATGAGGTTGGCAGTGTTGAGGAATGACGAACGACGAACCTGTGCGATAATCTCATCTTCGTTCAATTTATCTTCGCTATCAGCTACCATGTTCTCTTTTACTAATTCCTTTTTGTTCAGAGCACAACCAGAAATTGAGAGCTACCGGTCACTTACTCATAATACTGAGCAGATCTTTTCCCCGGCCAATTTGCATTTCCACAGCCTTGTCTCCCTGTTCAAGAGCATGTTTCTTCTCTTGATAAACATGGACTGAAAGTTCATGCATATAGTTGACCATATCTCGAACTTCATGAAGCGTTTTCCAAGGGGTTATGTTCATAAGGAATGTCCGAATCCTCGTAGGGATGAATTTGATCGCCAAAGGAAGAACGGTAGTCCTTGCAATACTCAGCCGAGCCAAGGAAGGCCTATACGCTATGAACTTGATCAGTGTTTCATGAACTGCAAGGAAAACGCACACTAATTCCTTGATCACGATACTGTACCTGTGCTTTGGCACATCGTCTACCATGTTGTCGAATGAGTATCCAAACCCAGACTGGCCGATAAGTTCAAGTGCGGTACGCGTCATCCAGCTTAGAAGATCGATCTACAAGAGAAAGAATTCAACACACCCGTTCATAATACAGCAAGAATCAAGGCCCTCACCTCTGTCGGTCCGCTCTGAACTCTCTGTGACAACGCCGTTTCCAGCTTTGACAAAATATCATTAAAAAGGCGGACTTGGTGGTTTATTAGTCAGTGCATACCTGGTCAACTACATCATAGAATATGGGCACTAGTATATAGTTGAAGCCCGATTTTTTTAAAGAGTTTTGCAACACTCACTCATCGAGCGCATATGAGCAATTGAAAAAACAGGGTTGAGCATCTTGCGCTGTTTGCGGTGCTGTTCACCACTCATATTCAGCAAACCATTTCCGAAAAGGAGGGTGCTTCTGATCACGGTATGTAAGCTAGCACTTAGGAAGGTTCCATAAACTTCGTACCCAAGGCGGATCGGGGTGAATGAAAACACATGCTAAAAATATATTATGTCGGGTGACGCAGGTTTGAATCGTAAAGGCTTACTTTGACCAAAATGTGGTGCATAGCTTGGGGGTCAAACGTGTAGAACTGCTTGCTCTGTAGGGAATAACTTGAAAAAAGAGAATTTCGGAGGAGCACCCCTTCCTACCCCGAGAAATCCCTTGATCTGCACAGCAGGTCCGTCTACGAGGAGAAGTTCAATGCATTATCAGCTGGTTCACACCATTAGGGAAACGCCTACATTTTTCCGCTAATGTTTTGTGGAATTCCCATCCATCCGTCAAGCCGAAGAGCTGCTCATGGTTACCTTTCAGCCAGGATTGTGAAGGTGGGCCTGGCAGTTGACTAATCAAGGATACACTGGCTTTACGGTTCTTACGAAACAGAGACCAGATACTTGCTGCCAGGAAGGTGACAAAGATGCTTTGCAGTAAAGTCGTGTAGGTAGCACCAAGATGGGGAATCTGCAAAGGAGACATGACTTCTGGTGACTCAAACATTGTTCCTTGTTTTTATACTCCATCTGGGACGGCACAATCCCTGAGAGAATACGTACTTGAAGCCACAGGCTAAAATTGCAGTAGTAGTAGTCGTCGTATATTACGCGGCTCCGCCATCCAGCGGGGTCCCACGAGAGAACAGCCGATCCCAGTGAAATGATATCGAATTGTGACCTTAGGCCCTCAAGCACCAAATTTAGCTTGGATAAGTATAGGTTATTGGCGTCAAAGTCAGGAAAGAAAGGAAACACATGTCCAGTGCCGTGAGACTCAGTAACGAACTCGTGACTCGTTACTCTGGCGCTCATGTCACTTGCCTCAGTGGCTACTGCTCGTTTTACTTTGGTGCGCATCTCTTGCTTCTCACCGCGTAACCACTACCCTCACCAAACCAAGAACTTGCTTTACTTCTAAGTTAGGGATGATTTCTACGCCACTGCCCGCTACAACGTGTTCCAGTGGCACTCAACGCGGATACTAATGAGGGGTACAATTACGTTTGTACACTCTTCCACCTGAGAACTTCCACCTAGAGAGTTCCAGAATCCCCACAGCTGGAGAACACGACCAGGACACACGAACCTGGGTAATGTACTGGCGGTAGTGTTCGCGGTGAATCCGCGTTTAATGAAGTGGCAGAGACACCTCCCATTGAGATTCTCGCTGTTGGGAAAGCATGTCTTGGGCTAGAAGGAGACCTCGGGATACTGAAACTCCGATGGCCTGTCAATGTGGTTGTACATCAAGGCTTTGGGCTTAGCCGGAGAGATTCTGGTGGCCCTGGCATACTAGCATTTAGATGAGAGCTTTCAGCGAGATGGTCCAACAGCACACACTTAAGCTTAGGATTTTTTGATGGAATTTCTTATCGAGCTTATGTACAGATCCCTCGTGCAATGGTGGGGAGGGACGTCAACATCGATCGGAGATGCCCGGACAACATACTAGTAACCAATGATACGACCGGTCCTTCAACTTGCTCTGGCACCTCTTTTTCACACCCACAATGAAAGCGTTCAGCACGTTGATCTTGGTGACTGTCTTGTTCGGCTGGCCATGTCAATTCTTTGCAAGCTCGATTCCTTGACGTTTGAGCATTGTTGTACCATCCTCCTCCGCCCTCTTCAACGTCCTAGTAGTAGTCCGCTTGTCCAAGGAGTCAAAAGTCAATAATATAGTTCAGGGTACCTGGATTGAAGTAAGGTAGTTGGTGAGCGCAGGTTTCCTATGACAGCCTTTCTTTACACTGCTAACACCCTCAGTCAATTTGTTGCTTCGCTCACCGGTGGAACAAACCTGGGAGCCACTCCATCAGGTATTACCCTTGCTACGTCTATAGAATGGGTCTGGGACCCAGTGTTGTGGCTAAGGCCTTAATTAACCCCTCCAAATGAAGTTAGGTCTTAATAGGTTAATTTGAGGGGTTAATTAATGGCAAATTAATGGCAATCTAAGTGCAAATTAAGGCCCAGGTAAAAACAATTAATTTCCAGTGTACTTGTCTCCAGAGCCACCCAAAGCATCATCATCAAGTGTCTCATTGTCCTTTCCTTGTGCTCACAATTCCATTATTAACTAAATACTGCACATGGAACATGTCACAGCTGGTGTTCTGGCACGCATTCTTCTGCTCTGCAAATTGGTATCAGTAGTTGTTGAGTGGTTAATTAACTGAAAAGGATGTTAGATGACCAGGGTAGCTTGGCATGCTCATGAGCTCCCCTAAGGAAGTGGAGTTGGGGGGGAGGGGTTAAATATTCTCGAGACTTGTTTGGGCGCAAGCCACTTGATCACATGTCTTATTAAGACCTAACTAACCCTTAACTAAAAATTCCAGCGAAGTTAGGTCTTAATTAAGAAGTAAATTAAGGCCTTAATCTTAATTAAGTCTTAGGTCTTAACCACAACACTGCTGGGACCTCCAGGACAAGTCTCTGGGCGCCAAGTTCTGTTCGAGGGCTTTCAAGCTTAGTGAGTGTAGACTAACAAATAGTAGTTTCTCTGTATACCCAGGCCAAAAAAACTGAATAAAATGTTGCAGCACTACGTTGCCAATTCCACTATCAATGGCAGCTGACTATGTCCATCCCCTCCATCAACAACAGGGCTTGTAACTATTGCCATTTGCCAAGAGATTTTCTTTTTTGGTGCAAGCGAGAACTTGAACCGCTCAATGAGCATAGAAGTGACAACCTCTGATAAGATGCAAATCAGCACGCTGGTGATAAACACATACTGGTTACACACTCATTTCTAATTGTGAAAATTTGAATCCGCTGAAAAATGAACATTCAACAACTTAAACAATTGGAGACTTCAAGTTGATCTCACATGCACGAGCGACTTCCACCGCTGAAAGTCATACTATGCAGGGCGGGCTTTCATTAGTTATGGAGGACATTTTGGTTTTTCGACTTACAGATGAGCATAAATTCCAGCCTGAGCCTTTGACTCCGTGATCGATTCGGGAAGTGACGAAAGCCAGCGTTCAGGTTTCCACTCCAGCACATCTAAGTTATCTGAGATCACGAAACTGTCATTTTGAGTGGTATAAAGCTATTCACCTGAACCCCATAGTTCTGCAGATCGGTTTGCATTCAAAATCTGAGTTCAAGTATGATAACTTGGGATATGTATGACAGAGACGGAATAGGGCGACCCACCGATATCATAACAGAAGTGCCCCTGGGAAGGAAAATCTCGGAAATTTCAGTGCCATTATTTCCCCGCACTGGCCGAGAAAAGGGGATGATGACATCTTCAATGCATCTTGAAGGGATCCCGAGAACGTCATCATTTGTAAAGATGAAAGCTCAAACAAAAACAAACGTTTTCTCGAGGTAAGAAACCGGGGCGTACCTATTCATCAATCGGATAAGTTTAGTATAGATATGAGCCAAGGTACGTACAATCGCAAGGTCTCCCTGCAGATAGCATCCAAGTAGGGTAGTGCGACTAGCTCGTCGTAGCTCAATTTTTTACCTTGACGTTGTTTACGGGCTTCAGTGATTTCCTGTCGCATTCTCTCTTGGGCATCCTGGTTATTAGCTAAGAGATGGAGAATACGAGATATACTATTCTTTAAAGGTATGTACCCGTTGAGCAAGCATTTGATAACAGCGATATACTGCGAGCTCACGGAAGTAGTGTCCATTGCTGCAAAAATGAACGTCCTTGATGTGGAAGTGATTGAATGCAGTTCAACAAAGGGGGTTCGGAGGGACCTACGACATCTGAATTAACAGGTGAGTGTACTCTGAGACGTGAAACTGGAGGAACAGCAGACTTGAGCTATCATTTCTTCTTCGTTCAACTTGTCTTCGTCATCAGCTTTCATATTCTCTTTCACTGTTGCATCGACCATTCCAGTCAAACAAAAAAATAGCAAAAAATGAAGAAACCTTCGTCACTCACTCATGATACTGAGAAGGTCTTTTCCTTGGCCAATCTGGTTTGTTACAGCCTCGTCTCCGTCCTCAAGGGCACGTTTCTTCTCTCGGTATATATCGGTGGATAGCTGGTGCATGTAGTTAACCATGTCCCGAACATCATGAAGTGTTTTCCAAGGGGTTACGTTCATAATGAAGGTACGGATGTTTGTGGGAAAGAGTTTGAGACCCAAAGGAAGTACATAATTGTTTGCAAAACTGAGTCGAGCAAAGGCTGGCCTACAGCATCTAGATGATCAACTATGTTTGCTAGCACGATATACCAAAAAAACATACAAGAATTCCTTGACCACAGTGCTATATCTGTGTTTTGGAACGTCGTCTTTCATATTGTCAAATGAATAGCCAAATCCGGACTGGCCAATGAGCTCAAGAGCGGTGCGAAACATCCAGCCGAGAACATCGATCTAGAATTGTTTAGTCAAATGAGCCCTTAGTAAGTAAACTACCACTCGCTTCTTTTTGTCCGTTTTGTACCCTCTGGAACAACGAGGTTTCAAGCTACCACTTGGTTGTTATTGACAGAACATAGTGGAATGGAATGATTGGGTGCTTGCCTGGTCAACAACGTCGTAGAATATCGGCACTAGTATCATACCGGACGATAAAATATCGTTATCGATAAGAATTTTAAGCACACCTACTCATTGAGCGCATATGAGCAATCGAAAACACTGGATTAAGCATCTTGCGCTGTTTGCGGTGCTGTGTTTCCTCCGTGTGGAGCAAGCCCTCCCCGAAAATGAGGGTCCCAGACCTAATCACAGTAATAACCATAAGCAAGCTGATGTCTCGAAAACCCAACATTCATACTTGAGGCGTAGGGGTGGAAACAAAGACCCATGCTGAAAATACATCGTATCGGGTGACACATATTGAATAGAAAGCTTACTTTGACCAGAATGTGGTACATAGCTTTGGGATCGAACGTGTAGAACTGCTTACCCTGTAAGGAAGAACTAAGAAAAGGGAGTTATGGAGAAGCATTCTTTCTTACCCCCAAAGAACCTTTCACTTGGACAGCAGGTCCATCTATCAAGAAAACTTGAGTTGCAGCTGCCGGGGTCACATTTTCGATGTCAACAAAAACGTACATTGTTTGCCTAATGTTTCATGGAATTCCCACCCATCCTTTAAGCTGTAGAGCTGTTCATGATTACCTTTCAACCAGGATTGCGATGGTGGACCTGGCAATTGGCTTATCTGAGTCGAGGAAGCATTGTCGACATTTTGATTGATGTAAAACAACCATATACTTGCTGACAGGATGGCGACAAAAATGATTTGTAGTAGGGGAGTCTGTAAAAGAGACATTATATCTACCACTCAAAGAGCGAGTTACTTGTTCTTATAGACATTCCTTCTGGGAGAAGAGTGGATCATGAGGGGAAAGCTTCAAAGATAGATTGGATGGACTATTGAAGTTTAGTCTGAGACCTTTAGATAGACAAGTGATGTCACGCCCACTGCCTTCGTAGCATGGGACAAGATATGCATGTGGTGGTGGTGTCCCCCTAATCAGTGAGAGTTTCTTCAAATTCCAAGCTTCAAGTGCAACGTTTGAAACTACCATAAAAGAACTGGAAATGATTCACCAGCAGCCCCGGGATACCGAGTTGGAACGTACATTTCAAACACTCAACTTGTATTAACAACCTGTCCCAGCCTGTCCCCTTGAATCAACGGAGAATATTCTACCCAGATCTGAAAGGTCGATGAGTGCGCACCCCAGGAGTCGAGTCCTCAAAAGACGGCCCATCTGCAGTCACTTGCTAGCGACTACTCAGAGCAGGCTGTCCAGTGCCATGGCAGTCAATCCTTTTCGCCACTTAACTAGTCTTTCTACCTACCTTTACCTTATTTTCATAATCAAAGACTTGAAGAAGGACGCTCTCCAAGTCCTTTGTACCCCAGAAAGTATATATGCTCACTAACCATCAGCATGTGCACGAGTATAAATCCTATTCAGACCCGATATTGTTATCAACCTCATGTCATTGATTCACGTGGTAACAAGCCAACAACTATCGAAATTTGTATCGTTAGCGCCACAAATCATATTGAGCGAATAGATCCTGTCCCCCACCTTGGTCCCACGACCCGGTTGCATCTCGGCCCGCTTCGTAAAGCCAGCTTTGACATTCCTATTTCACCTAATAGAGCAAGCAGTCAGAACAGCGAGATAGAAGGCATAACATATAAGAGCGATGCTGAGAACTACTGTAGAGGCACATACTTATGAGAAA
Organism: Rhodocollybia butyracea; assembly: GCA_015501585.1. Classification (NCBI taxonomy): domain Eukaryota; kingdom Fungi; phylum Basidiomycota; class Agaricomycetes; order Agaricales; family Omphalotaceae; genus Rhodocollybia; species Rhodocollybia butyracea. The sequence goes on from JADNRY010000653.1 coordinate 22,946, forward strand.
CCGCCCGTCGCCTCAAGGCCTTGTTTGCCGATTCGTTAATGGAAGCTGAGGATGTTCATCTCCTCCTCCGACGAGGTTCACCACTCCCGACATTCTCCAGAGAGCAAAAGCATGCATTGCATTGGAAGAATACTCAAATTCCGCAATGCTTTGAGCCTGGTGGGGGAGATCTTCGGCCCTGGCCTACAAACAGTTAGACGAGAACCCTTGAGTGTGACGGAGCAGCACACACCTAAGCTTAAGACATTCCGACAGAACTTCTTGAGTCGCTTCTTACCAAGCTCTATGATGCATAGGTCCATCGTGTAGCAGTGGGGAGACCAACCCTGATCGGAGGTGCCCAGGCAGCATAGTCAGTGATGCGGTATCCTAGTCCATTTTTAACAATTTTTAGAATACTGTTTATTCCGCTTGAGCGTATAGTAGTGTCCACATCGGTAAGGACCCATAAGGGTTCCACGACAAAAGCATCAAGAAGCATCCGTCTAACCTCGAAGGCTTGATGATGTACTGGTCGGTAAGTAATGTCCGTACGATCAGGAATAAGTTATCAGTGTAAAGCAGTCTTTGTCCATGAGAGAAGTGAAAAGAGAAGTATCGATGTGTAGGAAAAGGAAAGGGAAGAGAAAGACCAGAGGTGAAACAGGATTCAGGACCTTTTCTGGCTACCCGCTGCCCTCCACGGGCTCCTTCCATGGCGGTAGGTCTCCTAGGATGTAGTGGAATCTTTGCACGTCATTCACGAAGTGAAAGAGGTACTCGAGTATCGTTGGCGATGTAAGCAGGTGTCCCATGTTCCAGTTCCTGGCCGTGACCTTCCGTTATAACCTTCCCCTCGCTACCCGATGTGCCGGGCATTCCATCAGGTATAATGGAGCACGGTCTCGGGCGTCTTGCGCTAAGGACATGCGGGACCTTCAGATTTACCAATTCAGTGAAGGTGCTCCTGTAGAGGATATGACCTGTTCGGGGCTGCATCAAAATGACTAGCAGCTTGCGGGGCAGTGCTCTCGACAACTTCCAGTATGTGCTGGCTTTGAGGGCACCCGACACGCCAATACGCTTGAACGAGGCGTACCGAGGCGACTTCTTCCATTCACGGTTGTGCTGGGTCTCTAGTGACTTCCGTAATGTCTTGACTATGTTCGGCTTTTCGGTAATGGTTTGTGTAGCTAGGAAGGCGTGCTATTCTATTAGACGACCCGCTGCTGCCTTTTTCGCCTCTGCATCTGCTCATTCGTTGCCTTCGATGCCCACATGGCCTGGAACCTATGGGATGATAACTTGAACGTCTGGATGTCCAGCTCGCAGCTCAACAGGAAGTAGTTGAGGGAATAATGTGATGAGCCACTATGTACGGTGTCCCACGCAGTAATAGCTGCCGTATTGTCGATCCATATAGCGAATTGGTGCAGTGGTGCTGGCTGTTGACGGACAAGATGCAGTGGCAAGATAAGTCCCAGGGTACCAATGTTGGCCTAGATTGAAGTGAGGTTGGTGAACGCAGGTTTCCCATGACTACGACCTCATTCTTAGGTGCAGATTCGACGGGACTTCTAGAACTTCTTATTGGCAGATCCCTCGTGCAGCGGCGGGGAGGGACACCAACATCGATTGGAGATGCCCGGACAAAATAGCCAATGATGCGGTCCTTCAACTTGCTCCACCTCATCAAGTTTTTTCATGTCGACAAGGAAAGCGTTGATCTTGCTCACTGTCTTGTTCAGCTGGTCTTGCCAACTCTCTGCAAGCTCGCCCATTGACTCTGAAAGTCGTTGCCACCACCCTCCACCCTCCTCATCACCTAGTAGTAGCCCACTTGCCCAAGGAGTCAACAATATAATTCAGACCTGGATCGAAGCAAATAGTCGGCGAACGCGGGGTATCCCATGATGACAACCTCCTTAGTGTAGTACCAGGAATTCCTCAACTTAATGTACCAACGTAATTCTGCTCCTCATTATCCGCGTTGAGTGAAAACACGTTGTTGGCGTAGAAATGGTCCCGAAGTAAAGCAAGTTCTTGGTTTGGTGAGGGTAGTGGTTTAGTGGTGAGAAGAAAACTAATGAGCAAGAGATGCGCATCAAAATTAAAACGAGCCAGGCGAGCGACGTCGATGTAGCATAGCTTGGTAGCTAGTCTTTCGCGAAGGGAATACCTGTTCGCTTAAACGATGAGCGCCAGAGTAACGGGTCACGAGTCGTCACGGGCGTTTCCTTTCTTCTTCTCCTGACCGCCAATACTAATCGCAGCTTATACTTATACAAGCTAAACTTGTAGACATAAGGTCACAGTTCGATCTTCACTAGGACCAGCTGACCCCGCTGGATGGCGGAGCCGCGTAATATACTACTACTACCACTGCAAATTTAGCCTCTTCAAGTTATTCTCCCAGGGACTGTGCCGTCCTTCGTTCCTTCCCACTGAATGGAGTATAAAAACAAAGAACCTGGTGTTTGTCATCAGAAGTCATGTCTCTGCAGGCTTCCCGTATCGATGCTACCTACACTACTTTACTACAAAGCATCTTTGTCACTTTCCTGGCAGCAAGTATCTGGTCTCTGTTTCGTAGGAACCGCAAAGCCAGTATACCCTTGATCAGTCAACTGCCAGGCCCACCTTCACAATCCTGGCTGAAAGGTAACCATGAGCAGCTCTTCGGCTTGACGGATGGATGGGAATTCCACGAAACATTAGCGGAAAAATGTAAGCGTTTCTCTAGTGGTGTGAATCAGGTGATAATACATTGAACTTCTCTTCGTAGACGGACCTGCTGTGCAAATCAAGGGATTTTTTGGGGTAGGAATGGATGCTTCTCCGAAATTATCTTTTCTCAGTCATTCCCTATAGAGCAAGCAGTTCTACACGTTTGACCCCCAAGCTATGCACCACATTTTGGTCAAAGTAAGTCTTTACGATCCAAATCTGTGTCACCCGATACAATATAAAGTTTTCAGCATGTGTTTTCGTTCACCCCGATCCGCACTGGGTACGAAGCTTATCGAGCTATTCCTAGATGCTAGCTTACATACTGTGATCAGGGGCACCCTTCTTTTCGGGAATGGCTTGCTGGCTATGAGCGGCGAACAGCACCGCAAACAGCGCAAGATGCTCAACCCTGTTTTTTCAATTGCTCATATGCGCTCGATGAGTGAGTGTTGCAAAACTCTTTACTCAACAAAAAAAAATCGGGCTTCAACTATATACTAGTGCCCATATTCTATGATGTAGTTGACCAGGTATGCACTGACTAATTAACCACCAAGTCCACCTTTTCAATGATATTCTGTCAAAGCTGGAAACGGCGTTGTCACAGAGAGTCCACAGCGGACCGACAGAGGTGAGGGCCTTGAATCTTGCTGTGTTATGAACGGGTGTGTTGAATTCTTTCTCTTGTAGATCGATCTTCTAAGCTGGATGACGCGTACCGCACTTGAACTTATCGGCCAGTCTGGGTTTGGATACTCATTCGACAACATGGTAGACGATGTGCCAAAGCACAGGTACAGTATCGTGATCAAGGAATTAATGTGCGTTTTCCCTGCAGTTCATGAAATATCGACCAACTTCATATTGTATAGGCCTTCCTTGGCTCGGCTGAGTATTGCACGGACTTCCATTTTCCCTTTGGTTATCAAATTCATCCCTACGAGGATTCGGACATTCCTTATGAACATAACCCCTTGGAAAACACTTCATGAAGTTCGAGATATGGTCAACTATATGCATGAACTTTCAGTCCATGTTTATCAAGAGAAGAAACATGCTCTTGAACAGGGAGACAAGGCTGTGGCAATGCAAATTGGCCGGGGAAAAGATCTGCTCAGTATTATGAGTAAGTGACCGGTAGCTCTCAATTTCTGGTTGTGCTCTGAACAAAAAGGAATTAGTAAAAAGAGAACATGGTAGCTGATAGCGAAGATAAATTGAACGAAGATGAGATTATCGCACAGGTTCGTCGTTGCTCATTCCTCAACACTGCCAACCTCATCTTTTGAGTAGATGTCGTGAGCCCAAGTGCTTTGATATTTCGGGTTACACTGTTTGACTCATACTCTGTCTCAGGACTTTCATATTTGCTGCAATGGATACCACATCCGTAAGTGTTCTAGCCAGTCCTTCCACTCAGATTGACATGGTCTACAAAAGAACGGCCTGTCACGTATTCTTCACTTGTTAGTGATGCATCCAGATGTCCAGGACAAAATGCGGCGAGAAATCCTCGAAGCTAGAAACAAACATCAAGGGGAAAGAATGAGCTACGACGAACTTGTTGCGCTTCCATACCTGGACGCCGTGTGCCGAGAAACCTTACGATTGTAAGTAATTCCGTAGTTCGGTCTGTCTGCGGTTGAACCTGATGTTGTTTTCAAATAGGCACCCACCGGTGACTTCACTAATTCGAAAGTCTGTTTGATACTCCTGAGGATGGATTATTATTGATCTATATGCAATATATACTAGGTCTGATGAAGACATGGTCATTCCAGTCTCGCATCCGGTGCAGGGAAAGGATGGAAACGGCGAGATAACCGAGATCTTTATTCTTAAATCCACCGCGGTGGTGATATCTGTATGCTTTGCCTTTTCGTACTGTACTGGCGCGTCGGCTTACTTCTTCTCTACGTCAGCTCTTGAATGCAAACCGATCGCTGGAGCTATGGGGACCAGGTAAAATTCATACTTCTATCATCCCGTGTTATTCAACTTTGAGTAGATGCACTTGAGTGGAAACCCGAACGCTGGCTTTCGCCACTTCCCGAATCTATCACGGACTCCAGGATCCCCGCAATCTATGCTCACCTGTAGGTTGAACATCTTTTAGGACGTATCGACGGGAAACTTATGCACTAAATCCCTAGAATGACTTTCAGTGGTGGCAGCCGCGCATGCATGTAAGCCCTGCTTTCGAGCCGAAACTCCTGTTTTGTTGAATTTGTGATAGTGGATTCAAGTTTTCGCAGTTGGAAATGAGTGTGTATCCCTTTCGCTTGTTGTTGCGGATATGGCTTACTTATTTAATATCAGAGGTCGTCCTTTCTATGCTCGTCGAAAAGTTCAAGTTCTCGCTTGCACCTAAGAAGAGTATCTTCTGGCAAATGTCGTTAATTTCGAGCCCTGTCGTTGACGGAGGGGATGGGCATTCTCAGTTGCCACTGATAGTGGAATTGGCCTGAACAAGTTAGGCATATAGGCATTTCTTGCGTCAAAATTTCAATACCAGTAACATCAGTTGCATCCGGCCCGCCTGGTAAAGCCAGTTTTGACCCCCTTAGACTCCTCTATTCATTCAATCGAGCAAGTAGTTGCCCCTACGAAATCGAAGGCATAACATATAAGAACGCATAATGAGAACTACTGTATTTGTTAACCCTTTATAATTGGTCATATGAGAAAAGGACACTCTAGGGCTTCATCAATTCCATTACCAATGGAAGCTGAGGATGTCCATCTCCCCCTTCGACGACGGGGCTTACGACTCCCGACATTCTCCAGAGGACATCCTTCTTCTGTGGAAGGGAAAACTTGAAGTTTTCGACGAGCATGGAAATAACGACCTCTGATAATGACAACAGATGAACGAGTAGCCCAAAATAGCGGGTTTGTTTACGCACTCATTTCCAATTGCGAGAACTTGAATCCACTGTGACATACATTTTCAATAAACATGAAGCTAGGAATCGAAAGGAGTACCCACATGCACGAGCGGCTTCCACCGCTGAAGGTCATACTAGAAAAGCACGCAATCAGTTTTCCCTTGGCATGTAGTAATAGATGTCTCAACTTACAGATGAGCATAGACCCCAGGGACCTTTGAGCCTGTGATCGTCTCGGGAAGTGGAGATAGCCAACGTTCTGGCTTCCATTCATTTGCATCTGGTTCATTTCGAGTTACCACTGTTTTAAGTCACAGACATACGGGTCTTACCTAGTCCCCATAGCTCCGTAGATCGGTTTGAATTCAAAATCTGTTCGGAGAGCAATAAGCCACACAACGTACAACATCGAAATGAAGCTTACAGATATCAATACGGGGGTAGATTTAGGAAGGAAGACTTCGGTTATCTCAGTTCCGTCTGTACCCTGCACCGGTTGCGAAAGAGGAACAACTACGTCTTCTGAACACCTGAATACTGCATATAGAAAAAAAAATCCAAGAAGAAGTCACAACAAACTCACTTTCGAAGCAAGACGGGCACAGGTGGGTGACTGTTTGAACAGTTGTTAGGTAAAATACAAGGTTGATAAGACTGGAGAGATCATATGCGTACAGCCGTAAGGTTTCTCGACATACAGCGTCTAGATATGGCAGTGCAACAAGTTCGTCATAGCTCAATCTGTTCCCTTGATGTTGCCTTCGAGCTTCTATGATTTCTTGACGTATTTTGTCTTGGACATCTTGATGACTAGACAAGAGATGAAGAATACGCGACATGCCATTCTTTTGCAATACACCATGTCAGTATTTAAGAAGAGGATCCACTGTAGAAGTGCAGCGCTCACCGAAGTGGTGTCCATTGCCGCAAATATGAAAGTCCTAGATAGAGCATGAAGAAAATCGGAAACGAAGCATCTGCAGTACGTATGAAGAAGCTCACGACATCTGCTAAGATATGAGGTTAAAATCAAAACAATTACCAAAGGACGAACCTGTGCTATGACTTCCTCTTCGTCCAATTTGTCTTCGTTACCAGCGTTCATGTTGTCTTTCACTATTAAAACAGAACATAACTTGAGTGTAAAATTAGTACGCGTTGGTCACTTACTCAAGATACTGAGAAGATCCTTCCCTCGTCCAATTTGATTTGCCACAGCCTCATCTCCCTCTTCAAGAGCGCGTTTCTTTGCTCGATAAACACCAACGGACACTTCGTACATGTATTCGGACATATCTCGAACACTATGGAGGGTTTTCCATGGCGCTGCGTTCATAAGGAAGGTCCGAGCATTTGTATTACGGACGATCCCCAGAATCAAAGGAAATATGTAGCCCATCGCAAATCTAAGACGACCAATGGCTGGCCTGCATGTATCTGAGGATCAGTGATTGACATTTTTGCACTAGAGGTAATCAGAACGTACGCTAGTTCTTTCATCACAACAGTGTACTTGTGCTTTGGCACATCATCTAGCATGTTGTCGAACGAGTATCCAAAACCGGGTTGTCCAATGAGTTCAAGTGCGGTGCGGGACATCCATGATAGAAGATCGATCTATAGAACTCGATTAGCATGTCCGATTCCCATTACAGAGAAGTCCACTTACCTCCCTTGGTCCGTCCTGCACTCTCTGGTACAATGCATTTTGCAACTACCAGGAAATGTGATTGAGAAAGTGTTCTCTATTAATAGTACAGTGAAAAGTGTACCTGGTCAACTACATCATAGAAAATAGGCACTGGACGGGACTTGGTATATCGGTTCTTTAACAGGAAGGCACATAAAACTCACTTATTGAGCGCATGTAAGCAATCGAGAAAACCGGATTGAGCATCTTGCGTTGTTTGCGATGATGCTCGCCGTCGGTAGTGAGTAACCCTTTTCCAAGAAGAGCTTCTCCGAGTCCCTCGTTGCTATTTACAGTAAGCTCGGGCTAGTACCTTTCAAGAAAAGACGCACTGGCGTAGTGGAGGGAACACGGATGGGTTCTAAAAAATATAGCCTTAGGACACGGTTTTGCACAGCGACAACAACTCTCACTTTGATCAGAATATGATTCATAGCTTTGAGGTCGGATGTGTAGAATTGCTTGTGCTAAGAATATTGATGTCAGAGAGTCCTCTTTTCCGCTAAACATTGGTGTTCTACCCCTAAGGTACCGTTTAACCCTACAGTCGGTCCATCTATGAAGATGATATCAGCTGAGATAAACGCGTGAACGATCTGTAGACATACATTCCACCAACTTTCGGTGAAACTCCCATCCGTTCGAGTCAAAGACTTGAGTAAGATTGCCTTGCCACCAGGATTGAGACTGTGGCCGGGAAGCTTGCTGATCGATGGTACTCCTTGGACCTTTCGGTGGCGGCGAAAGATAGACCAGAGACTTGCAGAAAGAAGAATAGCAAAGAGGGTTTGCAATAAGTGTGCCACATAGTTAGGGCTGATTGCTTTGGCATGAGTATGAAGATGAGAGAGGGAAAACATGTTCGACACTTGCTTCTTTCTACGAGATTCCCCGTTTTTTAAAGACCAAGAGTGCTATGTGCTATCGGCAGCTTTAAGTTTCTGATATCATCAAAGACTCATGAGCAGATAGAGTTTGAAAGCAGGGCTTACGAGCATGGGCGACTCCGTCGCTTCGGTTAAAAGCTGGTTAAAAAAGTGACAGTCGTAGATACACGTATGTCCCAAGAGGATACGACAAGATATGCACTCATGGCCCAAGGATGTGACAGGATATAGACTTACGGCCTAAGAAAATATGACAGAAGTATGCTTTGATCGCTTTTTGGCCTATTCCCAGGACCGTTGAGCAAAAGGAGTTTGCATTAAGTACTCCAACATATCTCAAGTCATAATTAGTAGGTTAACATTTATCCGAGCGCAGTCATCAGTAAATCCGAGGGAAAAGCTGCGCGAGTCAGAGAAGCACTTGTCCAGGATTTGAAAACTTTCGAGCAGGAAAGGATTGCACCATTTTATTATCGGGAAATGCATGAGTATCAGCGAGAGATGCTTAAGATTTTGCGAGTACAGAGATACCTAACAAACCGTCGCCGCTTATCCGCATTACCTCCTTGGAAAGGTTCTTCCACATGTCGCTGAGCCGTGCACTGACAGGCTCCTCAAGAAATAGGAGAATTGAGGAGAATTGAATTGAAAGTAGACCACAGCTCTTCTGCATGCCTATCGTAAGGTGGCTAATGTCATATACTTGTAGCATCGGAATACCAGAGTGTCATAGGAGCTTCGTCACTGTTCATATAATGATAACCGTTTTGCTAGTTCGAGGTCTCGATCGAACGAGGCATCCTCCGCATTTAGCCTACCATCATCTTTCGTGTCAACCCGAGCGTCCTTTGATGTTGAAAACGATGCCAAGTTCGGTGTCGAAGTCAAGGAAGACTCTGGTTGGCCATCTTTCTTCTTCCCTTCTTCCACAGACTCGTACATAACCTCTTCCGCAACCTCCGTAATCCTTTTTTTCCTCGCCACAACATTCTCCTTCCTCGAGGCCTCCTTGAACATCCTTACAACCTCTGCTCTTTCTCCACTTGTACTAAGCTCTACGGCTCGAAGGCCTTCATCTACCCTGGTATGATAATGCGGCCGATCCTGCTCCTTGACCATACTGTTTAGGGCGCTTCTCCATGCTCCTTGTATGGGATGGGCGATAGCGCCTACGATAACCGCCCGCAGGGCGCATTGTAGCATTGATAACTGAATCAAAAATGAAAAAAAAAATTGGATAGTGGAGTTGAACAATAAACATACAGCTCCTTCCGGCCCCCTTCACTGCTCCAGCAAAACCTTCCTTCTGTGCACCTTTCCAGGGCTCACGTACCAGACCCGTAATCCCGTCGTAGTACCCATAAAACAGACCCTACATACGGAAAATTCAGATAGGCAAACAAAACATGCGTCGTAACTTGCCTTTCCACCTTCCTTGATACCGCTTGAAAGATCTGTCACCTTGCCTTGAGGGCGAACCTCTGACCCATACAATTTTGGCGTATTATACAGCCTTCATGGACAGAGGAAACGATTTTCATAACACCTTTTGGGATCGCAGTAGTGGTATGGATGATGCCATTCACAGGTGAGCTGCAAGTATAAGAATGTTAGAAAGATGAATTATGAGTGATCAACGGAGCGCTCACTAGAATATCTCTGCGATTCCTGCATAGTAATGAGTGATCGTCCAGAAGATTGCGCTCTG